>CAVLJG010000005.1:91253320-91406418 GCA_963669975.1 Acanthoscelides obtectus | reverse complement strand
TAAGTTAAAATTATATCGACAAGTTCGATATTTCTGTACGAGTGCGCCATCTCTGTTTTTTGGGATCGGGATATAGGAGCGGAAGGTTTGGCTTATAGTCCAGGGACTATTAGACTTTCTCTGCTGAAAAAATCCCACCGGGCTGAATTTTTACCAGAAATTCTTTCAGCATTATAAATCATCCCTCAAAAGTCCCCATAAATCCAAGTGGAGGTTTTTTTATGGGGCGGTCAAAGGTCACAAAAAACACTTTTTTCCATATATCTTCGGAATATCAATTCTACGATAAAATGAACCATCACCTTTTTTGTTCAGTATGAATTATCCACAAAAAAGGTTTCACGCGTTTTTTTTTGAGAAAATTCTAAAATAACGTACTTTTTTTCACGTCACCATAGAGGTAAAGTACCAGACGCGTTGTTGATCATGTGGTCTCTCCAATATTCCTAATCTCTACGAAGACAGAATGATGTTATTGTTACTTTTTTCCTTAGTCATCACTGTGACAAGATGCGGCAATGCGGCATCATCTAAGTCTTCGCCAGCCTCAAGTGTTGAGCATAGGAAATTCATGGGGTTTATATTCCCATCGAATTCCACATTATTTGACTCTTGATTGCCCGAGATCATATTCAGACATGACTGTCCATGACAGTAGGCGCAAATGGCGGATCAGTGTAGTTTCCTACATCCGCAATTAGCTCCACAACCTGTCGTACAATTACAAAAGATTGTGTTTAATAAGACATCAGGAGAGGGTGGCAATAGAGTTTGTATTGGCTGTAAATATTGGTCGGTCATAGTCCATTCCCAATCCAATGGATTCAAATTCTTTCCAAGCCATTTCTGGACTGATAATACAAACGACATAAATGTGCTTGAGTACTCGACGTTGTCGAACATTTGATTTGCTATTCGTGAGTGTCGATTGTTTATCTTCACGAATAATTGGTGCAGCGGCCTCTAAAATTCTAAAACGTTCCTCTTTCCCATCAAATTTACGATTGTCATTTGTTCAAGATATGACGAACATCGGAGAAACAAATAATCGTTGAACTTCGGCTCTTTGTTGTAATGTCGACTTTTTGACCGTACTTTTCAACAATTTTTGTTTTTACAGTAACATCATCAGGTACAAAATCAGTACATACCTTTTAAGTTCCGATAAAGTGAACTATCAGTCATCATTATTTTCAATGTAATTATATATTTTCTCCATTGCCAAAGAGATGTTGATATCTTGAGGTCTCCCATGCTTTTGGGCAGTTAAAGGTCGTCAAAAGAGACGTAGCAATAACCATGATATTTTGTATTTACTGCTACTAAATCCTCTTCATAAATAATGCGATTTTCAACTACTCTACTAAGAGAATCATTACGCTTTTGAGCTATAGCAAGCACAGTCGATTTAAACCTTGATTTTTCGACGACGAAATGTGGAAACTTATTTCTCATATTCTTCGCAACATGCCATTCCACAAAATAAACATTTTTTGACAAATTCAAATTGCTCGCTCTCGGTAGAACGCATTCTTCATCGAGGAGTGCTAGCGACGAGGTGCTGGATTCAGCATCTCGCTCCCTTTTAGCAGCAGTAATGCTACTTGCACGAGTGTATTCTCTGCGACACAACACGTGCACTCTGAACGATTCAACACTCCGCAAAATGTAATTTTTCCATCATTTCGCTCGATACTGACGTCACGTAAGGTTTTAATACCGCTTATTTTTTCAAGATCTATACGCCATGCAAAGGAAAGTCCCAACTTCGCGGACACAGTGTATATCTCGACGCTATTCAGTGATCAACTTCTTCAGTTCATCCAAATACAAAACTATACACGGAATATCATAGGTCTTCAAATTTATTCGTAATACCGCGTGCTGGTAGAGTATCCTAAAAAATAGAACCGGAAGTGGTTTGAGGAAGAATTATTTATAGGTTTTTTTTGGCTTGCTGTTCGGTGCATCTTTTTACCGTTTACTGGGTTTACTTCATTCGCAGTGGTGCGGCATAACGACGTTCGTTTAGCTATACGGTATTGAAAATTGGCTGAGAAAAGAACCATGTATATTAAAATACGAAGTTTTGATATCAAAAGTAGCATGTAGGATGCTCCTTTTATAATAATTATACTAAATAAATCTGGCCTGCCTTTTGCATCATGCCGTGATAGCGGTGTGTTGAGTATCTAATGTTGCTGGTAATACATTTAGCAGTTTCGGATTCCTGACAGTTGATTAATCCAAGTTATAAATTCTTGGGATTCAGTCATTTATTAAAAATACGACTTTTAGGCGACTTCAAACTCCATCATCAGGTTCATATGAGTTTCTAAACCTAAAGAAAAGCATCTGAAATTAAAGCACAAAGCACGTTAAAAAGAACGAATATTAAAAAATGTAAAATTAATATACAGACATACTAATTGATAAAAATGATAACATTTCTGTCAGATGCATGTTGGTACTTTGAGTGTCGGTCAACGACTGGCGATAAACATTTTCTAATAAAAGTGAAAAAAAGGCTTTTTATCAAATTTGTTAGATACTTGATAGATTATTTGTGTTAGTTCTGTAGACATAATATAAATATAAATGAAGTATTTTCGAAACAACAAGTTCATGTAGGACATTCCTGAGTGACAGATTACTTCACTTCATAATTGTTAATCCCATTAATCAATAATTACTTGCACTTCAAAATGAAGTATATTGACCTTAATTTGCAAGTCTAATACCATGCCGTAATCGGTTAGACTTGTACGGGTTAGATAAACAAAACTATATTTTCTATCACATTAAGGACACGTTTTTCACCATTATGTATTGTGCACTCAAAGGAGTAAGGTTTAGAGACACACATTCTACCTTTCAAGGTTTCATTTATTAAGTTTTAATAAAGCCACGAAATAAAGAAGAGTGTCAACAATCCAGGCATTCAAAAAGAAGTAATTAGAAGTAATTGTGGAAAACGTAATACCTTAATGTGTTTTTAGTAACTAATGTCATTTTGATTTCCTCGTGGGTTACTTAATTCCGTAAAAACACGTATAACCTTCAGCTAATGCCAAAAACTGAAAGATAAAAAATTTCGCAAAACCCAATAACATTTAAATTGATAGAACTTCATGATTTTTTGGCCAATTGAAACCACATTTATAGAAATTACTTTTTATTGACGACTGACTTTTCGGTCACCAACGGTGACCTTTTTTTCAAAATAGTGACAATTAGAGCGTTCGAACAGTAACGCAGTCAAAAAGCAGATGTTTCGTCTATTTATGCGCAATAGATTCCGACCTTTGAAAATATTCAAAAATTACTCCTATTTAGGGTCTGAAATGACGCATTCCGAATTCTAAGTTCCCCATAATTTCCGAGATTTCTTACTTTCAATCCATTAGTGGCACAATTACGAAAATTAGTTTAATATGAAGTTATTTCTCAGAGATAGACCAAATCCAGTAATGTACTATGATAAAGAAGTAACATAGGAACACAACTTCTGATGACCAATAACGTTTTCTATTCTTCTATTCGTCATTGTCTGTCAGAGCAGTCCGTACGACCTTTGCTCTTGATTAAAGTATTGTAAGTCACTAGGTTCGTCAGGTCTGCCCAGATAAGGGATAAAGAAGAAAAAAGGAAGAAAGGAATGCAGGAGGGAGAGCAAAGCCACCAGGGCAGACTCACCATAAAGAGACCTCACAGTTGCTGGAGCAAGGGACATCATGAATGGAAAGTGAATAAAGGATTGGTCCAAGAACCAAACCCAAGATTTGCCGTGTTGTCGAAAGAACGTTATTAATTTTGATCCGACATTTTCTATCATCAAGAACGGATTTCAAATTTTTAAGAGCCAGAAGAGGAAGCCGTTTTGGATCAATTTATAGATGAAGCCATTGTGCCACACCTTGTCAACTGCATTTGAAACATACGTAAGTAAGATGCCAATACTTGCGTTAAGGAAGACGTCTCTGGTTACTCGCTGCACAAGCACAACCGCATGTATCTCCGTACTACACTCAGACTGAAAGCGAATCAGGAATCACATTGCGGCCTGACCAGGAATTTTCAAGGTGACGTAGAATCACCGTTTCAGCGAGCTTAGAAGAAGCTGACGGTAATCCTGATGGAATATCGAACACACCTTATCTGGAATCATTATAATGTCAGCGGCATTGATTTTTGCCACGGGATAACTTATGGACTTCCGCGAAAGCAGCTTCAGCGCCTTATTAGTGATGTGATCCTCTCCAGGTACTTTAAAATGTCGTTGGTGCTCTGCTGGTGTAGGTACCTACCAACGATGCGGGATCTGGGGAGACTCCTCTGATGTGCTATGTAACTCTTTAGAAGAAGACCTCTGAGGAAAAGTCGCTCATGAAGATGCAATCAAAAACTAGATATTTCCTCGGGTCACAGTCCAACCGGTGTAGTAGAAGCCAATATGGCACCATGTGTGTGATAAGCAATGAGTAGGTAGGTATGCAGTGCGGCCTATCAGTGATCTGAATTTCTAATTAAGGCGATCTATCACCTGATCAAATCTCCCGGATTCCTCCTACGTATCAGTTAATTCGTTGTGTAGCAATTCTATCAAAAACAAAACATATTAGCTGTACCTACCTATAAATTGCAAAACAGAAAGTTCAACCATAATTATCTCAACGGCAACGTAACGCCAGAAAAATTGCAAAAGTTATAAAAATCAGCAAATCTTACTGCATGATAGGTTTGACATTTGAAGTCATGAGTAAGAACCTGGACCTGAGCTGATCTTGAGGAATAGATGTGAGGCTGGCAAGGTCTGATCTTAGTTTCATGTCGCACCGCACTGCCCTCTGTCAATTTAAACTGGAAAGCAAAGAAGTCGCCGTCGGCTAATTATTTTTCCTTTCTGCCGGATTAATTTGAAACATTTAAAACAAAGCAGGTCCCCTGTCAGCGTTCATCAGACGAGGAGGGGCGGACAACATCCTATCCTCTCCTCTCCTTTAAATAATTCAGAGCATATTTCTAAATATAGTTATATAAAATTAAGCAAGGCACAGGAGGCCCAGCATCTCCGGCTACAAGATATCAACATTCATTTAATATTTTATTCCTCAAAAAGACCTGAAAAAGCAAAACAATCCAAAAGTAACACGGTGGGTTTCAAGATCCTCCCTTGCCGCCAATCAGCGTATGCGGTGGCCGCCCCCGTCGCCGTAACCAGCCAGTCGGGTCGCTCCATGGGCCGCCATCTTGATCCCTCCAGCGGAACGACGCCTGCAGCGCCACCAGCGGCGTATCGTGGAACCCGCTATAGCTACGAAAAGAACTGAGTATAGATAGACATTGAAAGTGGTCTCTCTCCGGAAATACCCAAAAATCGATGAAGCAATCGATAAAAAATTAAAAATTTCAACGTAATCGTGTGCATTATCGTCTAGTCGAGTGGTGTTAGTGAAATTTCCGGTATTGACTGGCAATTTTCGGGAGAATATCGAGAGATCATGCCTGGACTTTGACAAAGGACTATTTCTGAACTGCATTGAGTCCATGGTTATATGCATATTATTGTTAATAGTCAGTAACGGTGTGAGCTTCTGACGACGGGGTTGGACAAAGCTGTGCAAGGTGTCGCGACATAAGGAAGAAGACCTCTTTGGGACTGGTTCTCAGAAATCAGGTAAAATTCAGTATTAGATAGTAATTTCTGTTTCGGTATATATTTTCAGCTTCAGACTATTTTCCTGCGGGCTCACGTTGGGCGTCAAATGCCAGTTTCTACCAAAAAACGCACATACACACACCCTGTTGTCTTTTTCGCTTCTTCTTACGGATGTCGGAAATACAAAAAATTCTAATAAAATCTTCTGGGCTTTTTTTCGCGCAGTCCGCTTTCTCTCAAGAAACTATGTTTGCTCCTTTTATTAACCCGTTCTTGGTTGTATCGTTTGCTTCCCTTTATTGGCATTAAAATACAAAACAAGTAATTTAGGGTAGGTTTTATTGACAACATCCCTGCCTTGAGCGTCTGATGAAGTCGCCACATCTAAATAAAACCTACACATTTATCTTTTTTACGTCCTCCTTTTGACCGCAGATGCAGTGATCAAAACTCAGGGTTGATTTTAGGGAAAAATAAAATATAAAAATTATTCATGTCAATTACCTGATATGTTGTTGGTAGTTCTACGTTGGTCGTCAGACAAAATATCTGAAAAAAAACAATGTCATATTTTGTTCTTAGGTTTTCTGGGGAACCGAAGGAAGTACAAACATTATTGAAAACATTTTCTTATTTTTTTATTCCGTCCCACGTTGGGTGCCAAATAAAATGCTCCGTTCCATGAAGTGGGAATAGACTGCAAATAGGTACAATAATCGTAGTTTTGTAGCTCCACGTCCAAAAAGGTTCTCTTAATTCCTGTCAGTACTAATACTGATGATAACATTTCTTCCAGCCTTACTTTGCGCGGAAAATTAAAATGTAGATAAAAGATACATATACTTTCTTTTAAAGACTTCAAATATAATCGAATGAAAATAAAGAGCCTGCTTCCTTTTTTTATTGATCGTAAATATGATAACTGAAACTCGGGCCATCGAATTATCTATATGAATTGTTATGGATTACTTGTTGTCATCCTAATCAATCCTATTGTAGCCCTTTCTTGGGCGCCATAGCAACTGTCCTTTTGCTTTGAAAACCCAGTCGTGATCTTTACCCCCTGCGATCACCGAAGCTTAGAGTCGGCTTTATGAAAAACCAAACATAAACAAATTGCCAATAAGCTCCTTTCTTTGATACCTCTCAGTAGTTAGATGTAATGTTGCTCATTATAGACATTATTACATATTAACGTTGCCCCTTATCGAGATCTGAAAATCGAACAACCTTTTCAGTTCCTGTAGTGTGATGAGTTTTATGACAGCAAAGAAATATTTAATGGTTACTACATTTTCTATAGTAGCTTTGGACGATTTTTAACAGTTTCACATATCATTTCTGTGTGTTTATCATTATATTCCATTAGGTATATTGACTGACTTCTGAATATATTTTTGGATATGGGGTACCTAGTACAGAACTAAACACTCATACAGGGTATCCTCCTTTTCCTTCCGTACTATTCCAATTAATTCATACACAATGTTTATCCTTTTTATACATAACTCATCAGAAGATATAGAAGTTAATTTTACTTGTCTGGTGAATGAGTCGTCTAAGCTTAACTACACGTGTATTACTAAATTAAAGTTAATGCCAATTGTTATTGTTACAATTATAGATAGCCCTTTTATCATAATCCATAGCTTGTGTACCAGAAATGGCTGCAAATGTGAATGTCATATCACCAAATTAACAGTGATAGTACAAGTCGGGCAAAAAATACTAGTGAATAATATGTACACCTCTAAAAAACTTTGTTTCTTTACAAAAATGTGGAAAGCTCAATCTCATGAAGAAGTGAACAGATAGACAGACGGAACTGAGTGACATGGTTATACAGTGATACGGTTCTCTGATGAAAAACTTACAGCTTGACCTAGAGGGTCCTATATACAGTAATGGACAAACGTATATAGACACATTAATATTGCGCTGTATTTCTTTATTAACTTGTTTTATTGATACACCAACCTGTATACATAATTCGTTATAGCATAATACTCGCTTATACATGAATAAATTCATTAGACTCCCTTCAATAAAAAATTAATTGAAAAAAACTGGAACTATGAAGGACAAAAATATATAGACAAAGCAAAACAATTATAGAAAAACAAGCAAAATTCATTGAATTATAGAAAACCAACCATGTTTGTGTTAATATTTTGTAGCATAACCATTATTATCAATCATCGTCTCGGCATAGATTGTAGAAGTTTCTTGATATAAGATTCATCAATCTCTCTCCACTTTTGCTCCAAAGCGGCAAAAAGTTCATCCTTGTTTGAATATTTTTTATCTCGTATTTACTTAAGTAAGTATTCCCATAGATTTTCAATGGGGTTTATATCGGGAGACTGTGAAGGACATTTGAGAACTGGTATTTTTTCATCCAGAAAGAATTTCTTTGCGAGATTTGAAGAGTGCTTCGGGTCATTATTTTGCTGGAAGATTGATCTTAAGGGCATATTGTCTTCCATATAGAGTGTGCTTTAGTATCTCTGTGTATACAAACTTATCCATAATGCCATCTATTATATGTAAAGGTCCCATCGCAAACCCCGAAAAGTACCCACAAACCATAAGAGTCCCGCCTCCATGTTTGACAGTGGGCAAAGTGTACTTGGGGTTCAATCTTTGTCCACTAGGACGTCTAACGTAATGAACACCATCTGATCCAAACATAATGAACTTTGATTCGTTACTGAAACATACCCTCTTCCAGTCACAGATGCTCCAATCAAGAGATGCAACCGTGCAAATTGTAATCGGTCCTTACTGTTTTTCCACGAGATTAACTAATAACTTCAAACCATTTAATCTTCTACTTATAGTTTTCGTAGAAGCACTGACAATTCCTTTTGTCTCGATTTCGGCTTTGATTTGTCTTGGGGGTTTTAAACGGATCTTTGGACGAAATTACTTTTATTAATCTAACTCTAACTGATCTAGCATTTAGCTTTCTAGGCCGACCACTTCTCTTAGAGGCTTCCAAGATACCTTTTTGTTTGTATTTGTTCAATACCACCCAAACTGCTTTACGCTTCAGCTTCAAATTTTTGGCAATGTCGACTTGACGTTGACCATCTTTGCATAACTCAATTATCTTAGTTTTCACATCGAAAGAAATTTCTGGGCCACGCGGCATAGTCTTAAAGTCATTCAACAATACTTGATGAACACAAACTAATCCTCTTTTGACACGAAACCGTACTAAACTAATGTTGAAAAGAATTTATCTGCATATTTTTGTACCTCATAAAAAAGTGCTTATATTTAGACTTGTATTGTGTTAATTGCAGATAATGTAAAAACAAGGAATTTAGTTTTCCTACTAATAACGCATTTGTTTATAGAGCAAAGAAGTATGAATTCGTTTTCTAAAGGTATTTAGGTATTCATATTTGTCTATAAACTTTCATTACTGTATATACAAATTTTCCCTTTAGCACTTTTACCTAACTGCCGCGAAGCCTGAAACTTTCGCATTGAGTATGGGACAGCCCAATAATATACTATAAATTCATTTACTTGTTTTACTGTGTGTAAATTCATGGAAAATCTATAAACAGGCTGATCTTAAAGCGAAAATAAAATCGATTGCGTAAACATTTCATCCCCCAATTTAAGATCTCAGAGTTAGGGTAATAACCTTTGAATTTTTAAATATGAAGTGGGGGCTTGCGAAATAAGATATTTTTATTGTCGATTTAACAAGGTTACTATTTTTAATTATGTTGCAGACATTAGTATTTAAACCAAATAGTAAACATAACATAGGTACACACATAGCACATATTCGTAAATGATAATAATATGACAGAAAGTATGAGAAGAAAAAGTGTAACAGAGAAACGGTACAATATTCTGACTAAAATAAATGATTACACATTAGGTATAGAGCAATCCTAGCAGCTGACTTCAATTCCCGAAAAAATATTAATTTTAGATTCAAAAATTACATCTCAATACGTCCTCAATAATATATGATCTGCGCCACCGAGTGCACTTAAGTCGCTCAGCTACACGCTGTTAGACATCAGGCTATCTCTAGCCAGTCGAGACGAGTTATAAAGTGGGGCTTTGTAAGAAGGTTCTCTGTGCTTTGATCTTCTGCACGATTTTTTGAACTATCCTAGATACACAGGTAAGGGATCCCAATCTTTTTCGAAGATTTTTTGGGAGTACCTTCATTTATTTTATTGGATGGATCTATATTATGTAATTCTGAATTAAATATTTTATTTTCGTATACATCAAATTACGATAGAAATATCTGCCTGGCAAACCAAAATCATGTGTTTGTGTTGAAGCAACCATGTACTAAATTGTACATGTAGAATGTAGACTCAAACACACATCTATACATCAATTATACTGTTAAACAGATACTTGCGTTGCTGCAATCGAGTGGGTAATTTAGTAAAACGTACGTCAGGGATAATTACTGTCATGAGCAATTACTAAAGTTCACACAGTAAAATCCATAAAATATAGTTAGTCCAGTTCAGATGCATTGATTAAAAAATGATGTCCACTTGCAGTTACGTGAATAGATTCAGTGCAGACAGCGGATACTAGCCCTGAATATTGAAGAGATTGTGTGTATGTTATACAGAGTGTGCAATGTAGCTTTAACATTAATTATACACGGTATTTAGGTGTGACTGGTACATATGAAATTAATGAAGAACTAAAATCAATTAATGCATATGCAAAAATCATAACCTCCAACTAAATCCTTCGAAATCAAAGTGACTATTTTTTCGCCTAACCCTTTCAAAAATCATGTTAAGAACATCTGCAGTGTTAGTTTAGATGGTGCTACTGTCGAAGTTAATGATGCAGCCAAATACAAGGGTGGATTCTTTTTGATGACTGATTGAAGTTCATACCTCATGTAAACAAGATTACTAAAAAATGCTTTACGATCTTACAACTCATATATCAAAATAAGCAAATTCTCGATTAGTCAAACAAAAATAGTCTTATGCGAATCATTAATTTTGACCGAAATTACTTACTGTGATATAATTTACAATCCATTCTTAGATACAATATCTCTTTCACGTTTGCCAAAAAAAATCAAAATTCATGTTGCAGACATTTAAATAATTTGAGAAAATATTATCATATATGAGCGGTTCTTTGGGATACTTGGGATGGTTTAAGGTGAAAGTGCTATATGAGCAAGCTATTTCCTCTAAATTCTTTTCACTCAAGAGACATACGGTTTACTAAGACACTCAATGCCTCACTAAACCCCATTCTTTCACAAGTGCTTCACATACAACGCGGTTACACTTTATAATGAAGTACCTCAGGCATTAAAATCGCTAAATTAGTATTTAAAAAACAAATTGAACAATTTATTTTAGAAAAGTATTTACCAGCATAGATTGACTCCTCACTTCGCAAAATCTTTCCTTTTAAGTGTACATTCATATGTACGTATAATTAAATTTTTATTATCTACTGTGACTACAACATCATATACTCGTACTTAGGTATATTACTTTCACATATTTATAATTGTTATTTCTTTGTGCTTTTCAAGGGCTAACTGGCAGAATAGCTTCAAGCTAAATTCCGCCCTCAATAAATGACGTTTATTATTGTTACAGTTGACACACGACCCTCAGGTCACTTAGAGCCACATCGACACTGTAATCAAATTTCATCTGTTAATCAGGCTTGACAAATGGCTTTGTATATTCCATTTCCGTTTTTGAATTAGTGATCCCAAGAAGGTAGATTTGGAGGTTATCACTGGTTGGGGATGCAATAATCTGGCACAGCGTGTTGGTTCCAAAACACACCAATGCACCTTGTCTAAAAAGAAGTGTAACCCGATTTTGATGAATGGCCGAGTTGTCAACAAACCATTCGATTTGGCTGATCGGAGTCTAGATCAGCAGGCGAAATATGTTAGAACCGTTGCTATACATCGTTTAGCTTCAATTCATTTATTACAGAAATCATTATCCTCGTTGCGCTTGACGCGGGTTTTGAATGTATTTTAAGGTATTATAGAATCTCGGATTGCAGGATTAATGCAATATCAAAAGAGGATTGTCATTCTGAGATTGAGATTTTTTTCAAACCTCAAATATCCTGCGAATCTAGCCTTAAATTTCTAGGGCAAATGTATAGAAAAATTTACGCGTGAAATATAATAGGTGTGGAGTATTACCGGGGTTAGAAGCGTATGAATATATTAACACAAAAAGATATACACACTAGCAACCCTATGTCAAAATGTGAGTGGAACTTTCCAAATTATAGTGCAGATCGACGAATGTGAGTGACATGGTTTTTCGTGATGTGAAAATAAGAAATTTCGAAATTTCTCTGTGTTACAATACTTCATCGCCATTCGTCTTGTGGAAGTAAAAGTGCTTTTATGAGCTGTCGCTTCGATTGCAGATCTTAATTCTTCTCCAACGGAGATGTCTGGTATAGGCAAAACATTTCACGAATAAGAAGCACTAATTTTACTGGTGTAGCATATAGTGTGATTATGAGGTAAACCCAGCCACCCTGTAGGTATGAGCAAAGTGTTTAATGACCTCACCAAGACTAGCTATTATTTTATAAGTTATAAATTTTCCGTTTAATACAGCTATCATGGCACAATATGCAATAACTTGTATATTTTATTATATAATCTAACTGTTACTAACAGGATTAATATTTAAAAGAAAACAACACTGACTTTTTGTGATACTAACCTTACGCTATACTATAAATTATGCATACTATGCAATACACGTTCAACGCTTGAAGTATAAGCATGGATTTTTACGTTGAGTGTACCCTGATTTTGAAATGTATAATCTATTAATACACTTCAATTAAAGCCATAACTAAAGAACTATAGTACTGCTATTTGTCATCAGCAGAGTGTTGGAGAAGTGCAAGAACTAGAAGATGCTAAAACGTTTTGGATAACTTCGTTCGTATTGATGAATGATAAGTCAGAATTCTGCATTCAGTCGTGAATGTATAAAATAGAGATAAAGAGCTATTCGAAGCGAGATAACACCTACCTTTTGTCATCTACCTAGGTCACAATCTTTACAGACCTTTAAGAGTTGGAGGAAGAGTCACTTAAGCAGTATGTGAAAGAGGGGCATTTGGTGTGCCTCAAACTTCAAAAGAAAGAGTAACTCCAAAATTCTCCTGTGTTTGCGTTTTGGATTCCGACCTTGAATAAATCTAAAGAGGTTTTCTACACATTAAATTGATTATCAAAAACTGAAACAGGTATTACTTTTTGTTGCTTGAAAATATTCAGAAATTTACCCTGTTTAGGGGTTGAGATGGCCAAAAAATCGAATGACTCAGAAACTTGGTGTGGGTGTTGATTCCTAACAATGAAATAAATGAAAAGTAATCTCCAAAAATTCTCTGCTGCCAGAAGTCAAAAGTCTTAGCTTTTTCTGCTGTTTTTTCTTGTATTTTTTTCACCGATTTCACTCCTTTGAGGCACTTAGTATCGGATGTCCAAACTTTATACGTATTAATTTTTTATCCAAAACCATTAATTTACGTGAAATAATCTCAGCAATTATGGGGAACTTAAATACGAAAAAGTGTTTAACGTCAGAGTCATCAGATCTTGGGATCATTTCAACCTCTAAATAGCGGTTATTTTTGATAATTTTCGTAGTGATTAATTTGAGGTCTGGAAAGCGTTTTTAGGTTGATTCTCAAGGTCGGAATCTAACGCGCAAAAAAGGCGGAAAAACTGCTTTTTGATGTTACTCTTTGATGGCTACCTATAGATTTCGTAGACATTTGGAGATACATACAAAGTTTCCTCCAACAAAGACAATACTGATTTCTATCACCTGTGACTTATTACCAACATGCCAAATAAAATTATCTGTCATACGGTGTCACATATGTTTTCCGAAAATTAAATATAAATAATGCAAAATATGATCGAGTCATATAGATAATGCATTGAAGATGCTGAAACATATTTTTGAAGAGTTACTTTAAGCGGTAAGAACATCTGCTGGGCTTTTGTCAGCAGTAAAATGAATTGCATATACCGGTGTAAAAAGCAAAAACGGAAATGGTTACTTAAAATTCGTCAAATGGAAAGCCTGGTATTAATTCGGTGATTAAGGATTTTTCTTTTTTTTTGACGTTTATGGTAGGTGCTGTTACGATACTCGGATGTTTCGAACACTCTTTTTCTGAATTCATTATGCTTCGGTTTCTTAGATCAAATGTAATGTACTATGGCGTGATTGCGAATGAAACGAGTTGCATAAAGCTGATACTGGCTTGATTCTATTACTGAAATGCGAAAAGAGTAGTATTGTCTTCGTAACTCTACAATTTTTTAACAAAGTGAGATTTCTTTTCTTTAAATCATTACGCTTAGCTTAAATATCAGTGGCGCAAATGCTACACAACTGCTAGACATATACTGAGTGGCAAAGAAAGGTAAACACCTACTTATGTTTATTAGAATTCAAGAATGCTTTACATATCGATTTATCTTGCCATAAACAAGTGATAAAATGGTCGTGGATCCTTAACACATTATTGAACCAGCTTCTGCAGTCTGTTGACGCATCAAGCTGAAAATTTAATCATTTTACTAGTAAGGGATACATAATTTAACTCTTGTAGGTCTCGCCAAAAACAGATGTTGATATACAAAAAATCACATATACAGGGTGTAAACGTTATGGTAGTCATTATTGAAATGGGTAATAGGGGGGGTGAAAACAAGTCAAAAAGTTCATATGACCTATGGTACAAAAGTCAATAGATTTTTGTCTAAATGGTTTTATAGTTTACGACTTTAAGTGCTTTATATCAACCACAAACACCACAATCATACTAATTTTCATAATCTAATCTAAAACGTTTTTAAATTGGGTAATTAACAAATACATGACATATATATATATATATATATATATATATATATATATATATATATATATATATGTATATATAGTATATATACCCACCACAATCTTACTAATTTTTATAATCAAATCTAAAACGTTTTTAAATTGGGTAATTAAATATACTAAGTGACATATAAATCCGAACACCCAGTTTAAATGGTTTTATTTTAATAAAATTTTGTATAAGTACTTAATGTAGCATAATAAGTAAATGATAAAAATTTCAAAATGATTGCACTGCTTTAAAGCCCTTTGACCTTTAATAATGTGTGGATGCACCCTGATGTGCTACGCATTCTCCAACGCGCCTAGGCATGCTTCTGATTAGGTGGTCAATGTCCTCCTGTGGTATCACATTCCAGGCAACCACCAACTCCTCTCGAAGTGCTTCTAGAGTCTGAGGAGGACGTTGCAAATTGAGCAATCTCCTACCCATCATATCCCACACGTGCTCAATTGGGGATAAGTCGGGAGATCTTGGTGGCCATGGTAACAATGTGACATCATTATGTTGAAACAAGTCTATTGTGACTCTTACAATATGTGGTCGGGCATTATCTTGTTGGAAAGTTGGATCTGCCAGGGTGTCAAGATAGGGTAAAAGATGGGGTTCTAGAACTTCGTGGATATAACGCTGCGCGTTCATGTTACCTCTGATGAAGATTAAAGGTGACCTGGAACCATAAGCTATAGCACCCCAAACCATAACTCCAACAGTGCGATGAACATGTCTTTGAACAAAAAACTGTGGATTCCTCCTTTCACCACGTCGCCTTCTAACCCTGGCACGACCAGCGTGCATGCCTAAACAAAATCGAGACTCGTCACTAAAGACAATACTGTTCCATTCCTGATCCCAGAGTGACCGTTGTCTGCACCACTCAAGGCGATTATGTCGGTGTTCTCGAGTTAAAGGGAGGACCCAGTGTGGCCGGTATGAAAACAAGCCAAAACTTCTCATTCGTCGGTAAACACTTCGCATGCCAATAGGTCTTCCATGTTCTGCAAACCATTCATTTGCAATGGACCTGGTAGTGGAGAAACGGTCCCTTAAGGCCAATAATCTTAGGCGGCGATCTTCACGGTCTGTTGTTCTACGTACCCCTTGCTCTTTGCGTACGGCCTTCTCGAAGCCATGCCTGACAACACCTAACCACAGTGTCTACACTTCTTTGCACTCTAACTGCAATTGCCCGAAAAGAAAGTCCAGCTTCCCGAAGTCCCACTATACGGCCCCTATCAAACTCACTAAGTTGACGAAATCGTACAGGTCTCCGTACTCTAGGCATCGTAACCGATCGTAAGGGATGTCAAGAACCAAAATCCGCCAACGTTGATTCTTTACTGCGGCTGAAATATTCATTTTTAGAGCGTTTGTGAATTAAAAAAAAGCAGTATAAAAACCGGAATGTCCAACTGATAAGGCTGAAAATTTTTTCACTTGTTATTTACAGTAAGATAAATACATTCACCAACTTTTATTAAAGTAAAACCATTTAAACTGGGTGTTCGGATTTATATGTCACTTAGTATAGATGGCATTAAGTTTTTCTAAGTTAAGCCAAAATTTGTAGTCAGTAAGTAAATTTCATTCAATGAAATATTTAAAACACATGACAACAGCGCGTCGTCATCACTCTTATCGAACCGGCAATCGATCGCAAACGGTAACAGGTTAGTTATCGGGCATCGGGCATGTTTTGTTTTTGTTCGCGTACGTCGTTGTGTTTGTTTACAATGTTCTCGAATCAAGAGTTCGCCGACATGTTGTTAGTTTACGGTGAAGCTCGTCAGAATTCAAATCTTGCAGCCCAAATTTATCGCGACAGATTTTGCCAACGGCTACACTCAGACAGAAGGACATTTGTGCAAGTGTACCAAAGACTTCGAGATACAGGAAGTGTTCAGCCCACTAATATTCGCACTCGTGAAAGACAGGTTACTATAGAGCAGGAGGAACAAATTTTAAATATCGTGGAAATCAGTGCAGAAATCAGCACTCGGGAACTAGGCCGCTGCGTAGGACTATCGTATACCATAGTCCATAAAATCCTACGGGAAAATTTGCTTTATCCCTACCATGTACAACGAGTGCAGGCCTTGTTACCCGAACACTATCCTCGCAGACTAACATTCTATCAGTGGTTTTTGCACAAAAACATTGAAAATCCGGATTTTTTTAAAAACATTCTAGCGACGGACGAATGTACTTTTACTCGAGCCGGGATATTACATTTCGATAATACTCACACGTGGGCCCAAATCCTCATACCATTCGTGAACGTCATTTCCAACAACGTTTTAAAATATATATTTAGGCGAGTATTCTTGACGATCAGGTAATTGGCATTTTCGAGTTACCCCCAAACTTGTCAGGAGATGGATGAATACCTTAGCTTTCCAGCCAATACCCTACCAGAACTTTTGGAACAGACCTTAGACAACATTCCATTACAACAGATACAGAATTTGTGGTTTCTTCTTGACGGAACACCACCACACATTTTTAGAGGCGTCATTCAGTATTTGAATGAACATTATCCAAATCGCTGGATCGGTCGAAATGCTCGTGGTCCTCTAAAATGGCCAGCAAGCTTTCCTGACAATCTGATGGATTTATGGTATTGGGGAAAACTTAAAGGGATGGTTTATGGGGCTGGTCCATTAACAACTGAAGCACAACTTCGCGAAAAAATGTTTAATGCGGCTGAATACGTTCAATAAACTTTCACACACTAGGGGAAGTGCTGAGACAGTTAGTGGTAAGTCCGTTTTTCTTAATTGTTTGCATTTTACGAGTACATAATCAAATAACGAAATAATACCTAAGAGCCAAAAATAACAAACTCCATCTTTATTTACACTGCGTTCCGTCGAAATTTGCGTCTGGCATTGCGGCGTTGTCAGATTTTATTTTACTTTAAAGTCGGTTTTCTCTAAAAAAAAAATGCCGTTTTGACCCCCATGTTATATGAAACTTTTTGCTTCTTTTAACCCCTCTATCACCCATTTAAATAATGACTATCATAACGTTTACACCCTGTATTTAATACATAGATCACCTACACATTTATCCCTAAGATTTGAAATTTCACTAGGTGCCGGCGTCGATCGAGATGAAGGTAGACCTGTTGCGAGGAGGCCGGTACCACTTCCGAGGTTGCGATTCTGTACTGTTGGACCAGCGAAAGATTGCAAGCCGAAAGAATGCGGACAAAAAATTGCGAAGTTGTCAGATGTTCTACATAAAATGCGGTCCATACATATTAACATATTTAAGATATAGAATTGTTCCGCTGAATTTGGCAATGTAGCTGGAAAACCCAGGCCGCAGGTAAACATCCGGTCGCTGATTGGTCCAAAACTCTTATCTTATCTGAAACTAGAATAACGTGCCGATGGCACGGTCATTTATAAACCTACTCCCATAGGCGTAGGCAGTTGGCAAATACTTTGAAAATATAATTTACTGTTTAGTGGTGATAATGGAATTCAAGCATGGGAAAGTTATTCACAGCCAGGCAAGGGAAATAATAGCAAACGTGATACGTGCTTGCGATGCAGAAGCGGCTAACAATACTTTCGTTTATCCACTGGTAGCTAGAAATGCAAGGGCGGCATATTATACGGGTGTTAGTGAACGAACTATAAGTAAAATTAGAAAAGAAGATAAAGACAGGCAAAATGCAACCTCCACACAGCCTTTAGCTTCTCCCGGAAAAAAGAGATCACGCCCTTCTGTGATCCAAAAAATTGATGGAGTCGATTTTTCCATTATTCGGAGAATGATAGAAAAATTTTACTGTGATTTTAAAGTGGTACCTACTTGTAGTAAACTTCTAATCAAACTGAAGGAAGAAATGGAATTTCCATTTGGTAAAGAATCGTTGAGGCTGCTTTTAAAAGCAAAAGGATTTTACTGGCGTAAATGCCACAACAAAAGGAAATTACTAATGGAAAGACCCAGTATTTTACATTGGCGATACAAGTATCTTAGGTCTATTAAAAAGTTCCGGGAAGAAGGAAGGCATATTATTTATTTGGACGAAACTTGGGTTGATAATGACCTCACTTTCAAGAAATGCTGGCAAAGCGAAGAAATTATGGGTGTCCTGAGCAATATAAGTTCTACAGGTAATAAAGTTTCTTTCACCTCGATTTTGCTTATTATACATTTTTCTCAATTTTGGAATATTCTTAATAAGTGCTCATTTAATTTGTCTAATTGAATACATAATCCCTTGCAAGTATTTTTTTCTCAAAAATATGTTTTTTATACATAGTGATTCAAAAAGGTGTTGGCAAACTTAAAATAACACTAAAATGAGGCTATTTATTCATTTCCAGGACGACTTATAATTGTTCATGCGGGTTCGCAAGATGGTTTTGTTCCTGGAGCCTGTCTCATTTTCAAGGCTGGCTGTGCCACTGGTGATTATCACGGTCAAATGAACCAAGAAAATTTCACGAAGTGGCTTACTGAAAAACTATTTCCTAACATTCCTCCTAATAGTATTATAATAATGGATAATGCACCTTACCATTCAGCTTTGGAAGACAAGCCTCCAACTAGATCTTCTCTAAAAAGAGACATCATCACGTGGTTGAGCAAAAAAGGTATAGAGCATGATCCTAATGCTAAAAAAATGGAGCTTTATGAAATAGCTTGTCTACATAGGCCACCATCTGATGAGAAAAATTATAAGATAGATAATTTAATAAGAAGTTTCGGACACACCCCACTTCGAACGCCACCCTATATGTGTCAGTTTAATCCCATAGAGATGATTTGGGCACAAGTAAAATTTTTCATTAGAAGCCATAATACAAGCGGCGAATTTACTATAAAAAAACTAGATGAAATTTCTAATAAGGCCATCGCTTCAGTAAGTGCCAGTGACTGGCAAAAGGTTATTGGACATGTTATAAAAATTGAAGATGAATATTGGGAAAAAGACAGTCTCATTCAAGAAATACAGGAAGAAATAATAATCAACATAGGAGGTGAAAGTGATAGCAATGACAGTTCCTCAGACAGTGATCATGACTCTAATCAGGATTGAAACTATACTAGATTGGCTACCTTTTAGAATTTTTAGATATTCATTTATTATACTATTGGTTTGTGGCTTTTAGTATCTCAGTAGAAAGTCTAATTCTATGTGTTGTTTATGGGTTATTTCATCAAGAAATTACTTTTTGTTTTCCTATATTTTTCTATTCAGTCAGATATTTTTGACTTGTTGTATTCTATTTTAGAAGAATGCATAATTTGTTTTGCTGTTCAATCATAATGCGTACATAGGAATATTACTTGTTGCCTAAAAAATATATTTATTTTGTTCTCAATATTCAGTGTTTGTGTATATTTATTTCTTATAATGTATGTTTGGTATCACGTCATTATGAATCGCAAAAAAATATTAATACTACCAGTTGTAATAAAATATAAATTCAATTAATAATTCAAGTCTCTCCGATCTCCGCCTATGACTCCATATAAAATCGTCTAATGGTAAGGTTTTTTCATCGCATTTCCCCCTTTCGTCCCTAGCAATCTTTGGCTGGTCGATCAATAATACATGTATCGAATGTAAGCGATGTATAGCTGTCATACTGGGACTTTAATGCCACACTCATCCATTGTTTACAATGGTATTAACTAACATATTTCGCCTGAAAAATGATAATAATAAATATTAGTGAACATTGGTTAGCTAACAGTGGTTTGCGCCGCCGAGGTTCGATGTAACGGTGTACGATTTACAACGCTGTAGCCATATTACAGAATCGCATATTATTTTTATGTAAGAGGGGCACTTCTACGTATAAGTAATAATCTTTTATGAATTATCTACAGCGTTGTGTGAGAAGCGCAGTATCAATTTACTTGACGCCATTTCTTGGTAGAACTTAGAGTATCATTTCATAACAAGTAGATACATCTGCTCATCAAGTTGTCAATCTTCATGCACTACAGTCAATTCAGATTTTGCGATTTGTTTAAAGTTTTCCGAAACGTCGATAACTTTTTTATTGACAATAAAAATTATATCTGCGCTCTTCTTCATTCAGTGTGACGTATTTATTGTCCTTACAAAACGCTATCACGATCTTATTTCCCTTGACCACGATGTTCTCATCTCTCCTGAATGTAAATCTTTAATATCAGATCAATCCCGTCGCATACGTACAACGACAATTTTTAATTGAGGTGTCTTCGTCAAGTTCTCTAATAGCGTTAGGTGCTGTCCGGGTTGTGACATCTAGCTAAAAACCTGATCTAATCTGAATGAAAACATCCGAACGCACTAAAAAGAAATTCCTGAATTTCTAACTCGACGAATAAGTAGGAAATCCTCATCAGCTAGCTGTCAAAATCGAAGGACGCTATCGTCTTTATCGATCGAGTAGCGCTGCGCGAGGTCTAGTCGGCAGTGTGGTTCCGTATGGGTAAAAGGCATGGGAAAAGTTTATATATATTTATATATATATATATATATATAACTGCAAGCGACTCGAATAAACAGCCTGTGCCTAATCTATCGGTTACTTCTTCGTCTTCGATATCTCAGGTATCAGAAGACACGACTGCACAGCCCCCACGCAAGGAACGTGTTACCCCCATCGTTCTTCGCGATGCTTCGAGATGGCGAGGCGTAAATCACAAGTTTATTTCTTTGGGCATCAAATTCGAACACGCGGTTACCGTCGATGCAGGAATCGGGATAATTCCCAAGTCCGAGGATGATTACCGCAGAATTATTCGTCTCTTCAGGGCCAACGGCGTCAGTGACAGTCGCGCTATCGTTGGTGATTTTTCTTCATCAGAATATTCTTCTTCAGAAGCTTCTTCAACCGAAGATCTGATTAGCACATCAGCGGCATCTCCTGAGATCCCGCATTGCACAACAGCAGAGATTCAAGGTCATATTAAAGACCTTGAAGTGCGTAAAGCACCTGGGGAGGATCAAATCACTAATAAACACTAATAATAAATAAACTTATCTCGTGGCAATAGTCAATGCCACGCTAAGGATCCAGTACTTCCCATCCGCGTGGGTTCGATATTTCCCCAGGATTATCGTCCCATTATCCTGCTGTCAGCTCCGTCTTAAGCTCGCTGAAAAGGTGATTCTACGTCACCTTGAGAATTTCTCGTCAGATCACCATGTGATTCCTGACGTGCAATTCGGTTTTCGGTCTGAACATAGTACGGAGCTACAGGCGGTTAGGCTGGTGGAACGTGTAACCAGAGGATTCACCCTTAACGAAAGTACTGGCATCTTGCTTTTGGATGTCTCAAAAGCATTTGACAAGGTGTGGCACGCAGGCCTCTTGTATAAACTAATCCAAAAGGGCTTCTCATTTTGGCTTCTAAAACTACTGAAATCCTTCCTTGACGGTAGGAAATTTCGGATCAAAATTGACAATGTCCTGTCGACAACACGGCTGATTACAGCCGGCGGCCCTCAGGGTTCGGTCCTTGGACCTATCCTTCCCTCAGGGTTTGGTCCTTGGACCTATCCTTTACTCACTGTACATCCATGACGTCCCTAGTCCCAACAACTGTGAAGTCTATCTCTATGCTGAAGATACTGCATTGGTGGCTCAGTCGTGGTCTGGTGACCTAGTCCATGACAGGCTGCAAAGTGCGGCGGAGGAAGTATTAGAATGGGCGGATCGGTGGCTAATTAAAATAAACCATTCGAAAACGCAGGCAATCTACTGTACAAAAAGACGTCGCGGCGTTCCATCTGAAGTTTCAATGAATGGACTTCGTATACCATGGGAATCCTCCGCTAAGTATCTCGGTGTCATTCTGGACAAAGGGATGACTTGGCGGAACCATATAGAAGCGCTAAAAACTAAAGTCCAAATTACGTTTCGACAGCTTTATCCATTATTATGTAAACGTTCAAAATTAAGTTTGATTATCAAGATTCGACTCAAATGCAGAAATGGCGGAAATGCATTACGTGTATGGCCTTGCCAACGGTAATGGCGAGCAAGCCAGACGGATTTATCACCAGAGATATCCCGATCGTGCTTTGCCATATAGTCGAACCTTTTCTAATATTCATCATCGTCCTGTTGAAACCGGTTCTGTCTGAAAAGGAACATCTGAAGGTAAACCTCTAAGTGTGAGAACACCTGAAATTGAGGAAGCAGTGCTGCACGAAGTCGAAGAACATCCTGAAACGAGTACGAGGAAGATCGCTAGACACTTAAATATTTGCCATCAAATTGGAGAATTTTAGTGGATTTTTTGTTATATGCTTACCATATTTTAAGAGTACAGGCATTACTTCCCATTGATTTTCCAAGGCGTGTGACTTTTGTCAGTGGTATCTTCAAAAAATTTCACAAAATCCTCAATTTGAATCACTGATTCTGTTCACGGAGGAAGCTAATTTTTCTCGAAATGCCATTCAGAATTTCCACAATAATCATTTGTGGGCAGAAGAAAATCCCTATGCCGAAACCGAAACTCATTTCCAACACCAATTTTCGGTTAACGTATGGGCAGGAATTATTGGCAACCACTTTATTGGCCCATTCTTCTTGCCGGGACGACTTAACGGACAGACTTACCTCAATTTTCTTCAACAACAGTTGCCTTTTTTGCTTGATGATGTTGCGTTAGTAATAAGAAACAGTATGTGGTACATGCATGATGGTGCACCAGCGCATTTCAGTGTAGCGGTTCGTAATTATTTTCAAACTGTTTATCCAAATCGTTGGATCGGCTGCAGTGAGCTCCAAGATTGGCACGAAGGTTTCCAGACCTCAACCGTTTAAGTTTCCTTTTGTGGCGCTATCTTAAGACACCAATGTACACAAGTCCCATTAACACTGTAGAGGAATTAAGAGAAAGAATAGTTGCAGAAGGAGGGCGGAAGCGTGCATAGTAAGTGAAGGGGGTCATTTTCAACAATTTTTGTAATCTTCTCGTTGGTTCTAATGTTGTTTATGTTGTCAGTTGTTGTTGTTCATTACCCCTAATGTGTTTAATTTTTCAAACTAAATTAGTAATAATTTTGCAAGTTAGACAATAGAACGGTTTTTATTTTTGAACTCAAAAATGGCGCATTAAAGGAAAAAAATTCAAGATAGACCACTTGTTTTAAATTGAACGGGGAATTAAAAAATAATTTTTATTTGGCAAAAAACCATTGACGTACTGTATTTTTCTTAAAAAATGTCGTAGTCAATACCCGTACGCACGCCACTGTTAAAGCTAAAAATTATTTTTGCATTGAAAAATATGCAACTTTACTAACTTTAACTACGTACTAAATATCAGTGAAATATCTGAAGCGGTTCTGAAAATATTAATTAATTTCCATTTTTTTTTCTAAAACTTCAACACCCCGAGTTTTTGTAAGGAAACTTTGGACCATAGTTTATAAAGCGAACGAATATTAATTTTTAATGTAGATTCACACCCTTAAATATTCGCATATCATTAAGGAACAGCCTGTATAGCTAACATTCTAGATCTTACACTCTTTTTTTTTGTTCTTTATAACCAACTTTGCTGTATGCACTAGTTTTATTCCTTACAATAAATACATCGCATTAGTATTACTCAATAGATTATCACTGGCTTAGAAGTCATTTGTTTCACGTGTTAAGGTTTACCGTAGCCATTTAAAAAATAGCTGAGAGTCATAAGGTTTCAGTTGCTTTTAATTTTTTTTTATATGGCTTTCCAACCAATCCGCTTTTGGAAATAACACGCCAGACTGGCACGAGAGGTAGACTGGTTGCAGATGAATCAGATAAAATCAACATGACCTTAGTAAAAGTTTTTTAGTTTTCGAGATATTGCCACTTTTAAGCTTTTTCAAAAAATGCATACTTTTTGCTCTTTCTTTTGCCTGTTATGGCTATAAAGAACTTCTAGCTTAGGTTTTTTTTCCTGGGCTGCCATTAATAGTTGATTGACACAGCCAAGTATTCATTACATTGAAAACTGGCACGGTATGCTAAAAAAAAAATTATTACATTTTGCTTTAATGTGAGAACCTTTACTAAAGTCAGAATCGGCAAATGATATTAAAAACTCAAATTTACTTAGATTTTTTGCAAAATCATTTACCTATTCCTTTGGAAGATGTGCCTCTTGAGACAAGAAGAAGGATGTGGTTGCAGAATGATTGGTGTCCTTCACACTATGCGAGTGCAGTAAGGGACTATCTTGACGAAATATTCCCTAGAGGATGGATTGGCTGGCTAGGACCAATGTTGTGACCCCTGCAATCCCCAGACCTGAACCCTCTGGATTTTTTTACTGGGAATGTTTAAAAGATAAGGTCTATGGAAAACCAGTTCGATCAGCCGATAAACTACGCCATCGAATCTGTCAAGTACCACGCAAAATATCCGATTTAGGTTTGAGACGTTTCAAAGCACAATTTTTAAGAATATGCAGGTTGTGTATAAAAGTCGGGTTTGAAAAATCTGTTGTGAAAATAATAATAATAATAATGATACTAATAATCATTTATTTCGGGTAATATTTACATTAGAAGATGTTGATTTTCATTTAGTTAATTTAAGATGATAATAATGATTCCTAATTCTTTATTTGATTTGAATGTAAAAATCAATGGAAATGAAAAAATGCAACCTAATGTTCTGTTCATTATTTTGATGACTGCATACAACAATGAATATACGAGTAAAATGATAATGGATAGCTGTTTTAGCATTGGCTGAAATAAAAAAACTATTACAGCAACTACAAAGTTGTAATTTAGACACAAAAGACCGCTGTACTTATTATTTTTTACGTAGTATTTCGGAAGTATTACGACTTCAATGACAAAAGTAGGAATTATTTAGTTTTTAGTGAAAAAAACATACAAATGTTGTGCTACTTTTGAAAGAGCATTAAAGAGCTAGTTTTTAAGGTCATTTGCTGATTCAGTCTTTTACATTTCTTCACAGTAATTAGTCAAACTTTAGTAAAGGTTTTCGTATTGAAACTAAATGTAATAATTTAGTTTTTTTAGCATACCGTGCTAGTTTTCAACGAAATGAATACTCGGTAGTCTCAACCAACTATTGATTGTAGCCCAGGAAAGAAATCATAAGTTAGAAGTTCTTTATGGCCATAACAGACAAAAAGGAGCAAAAAGTAGGGATTTTCTGAAAAAACTTAAAAGTGGCAATATCTCGAAAGCTAGAAAACTTTTACCACGGTCATGTTGAATATATCTGATTGATCTGAATAAAATCTACTTGCCGTGTCACTCTGGTGTGTTATTTCTGGGACACGCTGTATAATTAATAATAGTTTTTTTCATTTGAATTGCCAATTCTTCACAATCTACATACATGAGGCAAAATTAGGTCATCACTATTTAATCTAGTTATGATACAAGTAAAAACAACAAATTATTAGTAATTTACTATAAAATTTATTCATAATGAAAGCTTCAATTAACTTGTAATGTCAGCATCTCGTCCGTTTATGTGGAGGAAACATTGTAACGTAAAAATATACGTATATTTATATTAGATTTTAGACAATTATGAGCACGAGGTTATACGTGTTTTACATTAAACTATAGATTAAGTATTCTGACATATGCTGAATTAAAGAGGTTTCTGTTGTTGAGGCAGTTTATTTGAATTACAAACTGATTTACCAAATTGTATTAAACGTCGTTTGTTCAAAGTTTATTTTTATGATAAATAATGAACAAATTGTAACAAATTTGACAAAACTCATGATCTGCATATAGCTTTGGAATCATTTTTCCTTGGATATTATTTTTAAATTAATCGAGTAGTGCGAGGAACCTTTTCACAGGTTGGATAGATATTCAACTGTCACCCTAAAAAAATTACTCATTTGAAATCGATAAAATAAACCCTACTTGAAAAAAAAACTTTCATATTTCTATGAATATGATACATTATCCAGTATCTGTTTCCGCTATTTTGAAAGTACAGTAATTCCGCTAGATATTTTCATAACAGCGATACGAAAACCCTTAGGAATGAAGTTTTCTGATGAAGTTTTAGTTTTCAGACGAACCATTTCATCGAAGTCATACAAAAATACTTTTTTTAGCCCGTTATCATAGAGGGGAGAATATTTTGCGTAAGGGCTAGTCCGCCCCTGGAGATTTTAAACGTTTTCTATATTTTCCGTCATGTGAGATCTTAGTTGTTCACTATGCTGTCAAAATTTCGTTGAACACCGTGGGACATTTTTATACAAATTGCCATCCTATTTCCGGTACACTCTAGTTACCTCCAGTCCTGCCAAGGGCCGATAAATATTTTGGAGCCATGGTAACATCTCAAACCTTCAAATTCCTAAAATTACAGAAACTGTGATGATTTGAGAGTCAGTACTAGAAACGATAATAAAATATATTCTATACCTACATATTGTCAATGTTCACTGTAACTACGCTACTGGTTCGTTATAATTTCCAGATGGTATCGCTATAAATCCATTTATACTGAGATTCGAAATTTCTGTTGTGTCATCTTCTCGGAATCACATTCATAAAGTTGACTTCTTTTTTTGATGTGCACCTCGGGAGTGTCTGGAACAGTGAAATCAAGAAGGCACTGTCCGTGCTGCGTGACGTTCACAATGAAAAGACGTCGAGGTTAATGTTAAGAAATGATCGTACAATTCAATTTATAAACATGCTCAAACGGTGTCGGCATTGATGTGATGATGGACCACAAGTTTTGTATTTTTGCATTCAGATAAATAGATAGATTTTATTTGTTCCAAAAGTAACAGACAAGTTACAATAAAATAAGCTTAAAGCTAGCCATAGAATATTGTTAAACATTAAAGTGATACCATTTACAAATTCTTTTCATTGCTATCGCTTCAAACCTACTGATACAAGACAAAAAAAAACAAAAAGAAAAACAATAGTCTACATTACAACTTTTCATTATTCCTAAACACTCAGGATGTTTCTAGTATTAGAAAAATATCAGCAAGAGAATAAAATGTCTTTGCGGATAAGTACTCAATTAATACATTTTTTAGACGGACCAGTGGGAGGTTCCGAACAGTTTCAGGGAACGCCTTATATATTTTAACAATCATATACTGTACATTCTTTTGTATATACCTAAGTATAATTACATTTGTCAGGCAGCAGATCGGCTTTATGTGTCGTTTCATATTTATGGCTGCTTATAAGTTTTCAAAAAGATCTCTGTTATTGGATACAAACATAAATGAATCTAGTATATACATACTGATCACAGTTAATAACTTAGTTTTTATGAATATCGGTTTACATCATCATATTTCATACTGAATATACTTCTAATACATCTCTTTTGAAGTATTAAAATTCTGTCAATGTCTGTGGAATTTTCCCAGAATATTATACCGTACCTTAACTTTGAGTGTATAAAAGCATGATATGCCGTTACAGCCACATCAGAACCTACCCTACTTGAAACCACCCGCAGAGCGTAGCAGTAACCTAGATATGTCCGCCGCGAGTCTTTCGATATGCACTCTCCAGTCCAACCTCCTGTCAATGGTTACTCCCAGAAGAGATATGCTATTGCTGTTTAGAGGAAATGTATTATTATAGGAGAAGGTGAGATTGTGTTCAATTCTATTTCCAAAAATAATCCATTGCGTCTTTGACGCATTCAACAGAAGGTCATGGCCTGAAAAGTACCTATCAAGAGCATCGCAGGCTTCTCTCACACTCACCAGCATACTCTCTGAGTCGTTCTCAGAAAATATTAAGGTGGTGTCATCTGCATAAAGAATGGTGTTTTGACCAGTCACACTACACAATTCATTCGTATACATTATATAAAGTAAAGGCCCCAAAATAGACCCCTGAGGAACACCCTTCGTCAACTTAACTCTATCAGATATTATAAGTCTACCACAAGAGTCGACCTCGGCTACCTGTTGAGTTCTGTTATTCAAGCAAGATTCTATTAGTCTCAAAGCTGATCCTCTGATACCATAGGTTTCTAGTTTTCTAAACAGAGTTTTATGGTTGACGCACACAGCCATAGTTAGTTTATTATCATTCAATGATTCCAGGATATCAGAGAGTGCCTGATAAATCGCTCTCATAGTAGACCGTCCTCTCCTGAAACCATTCTTATTCTCCGAAATAACTGAGTGCCTCTCCAAGTAGCCTATTGATCTACTATAAATTATTTTTTCTAAAATTTTACTTAAATTGGGTAGAAGAGATATGGCACTGTAATTCTTTTCATCATCAAGGTCATTCTTTTTATGCATTGCCCTAACTACTGCATTCTTCAAAGAATCCGGAAATGTTCCTGCAGTCAATGTTAAATTTATTATACATATAAGACAATGGTTCACTAATGTAATCTGGAACTGCATCATCTCCCACCGATATCTTATAGAATTTATGACTTTGTGGACTTCATTCTTATTTGTAGGCTCAAGGTAAATTGAACCGACCCGTCCTCCGCAGGAAAAGGCCTCTCTTTGACTAACAGATATATCAGAGCAAGCGTTGACAAAAAATTATTTAAATTATTAACAATACTGAATGGGTCATCATATTTTTGTGAAAAACAATCCAAAACTGATTTTCTACTGAAGTCATTATCCGTTATATTCTTTACTATTCTCCATGTTGCTCGTATTTTATTTTCAGATTCTCGAATGTAACTCTGGTTAGACATCTTTTTGGCTTCAGTAATAACTTTTTTTAAGATTTTCGAGTAAGTTTTAAAGAATGCATCGAAGATCAATCCTTTTGTTCTTTTATAATAAAGAATTATCTTATTCCTACAGGATATTCGTATGCCCCTAATAATCCAATGGATGTTTTTATTTTTTACATTTATCTTTTTAACTACAAAGATGACATTCAAATAATTTAAGATTATATTTAGAAAACTGCAATAAGCATCATTGACATCTTGAGAGGCATGAAAATCCAACGTTAAGATTACAAAATATATTATCTAGGAGCGTTGACGAATGCAGAGTCTCACGAGTAGGCTTTATTATACACTGATTCATATCATAGCTTGCAAAGAGATCCAAAATACCCTTAACATGTTGATTGTATTTTTCTAAAAAAATTACATTAAAATCCCCAGCAATAATTATTTTATATTAAGGGTAATGCTTATGTATAATTTAAAAAACCTGCTCAAGCCTATTTATAAAGATAGAAGCCTTAATATCAGGATGTCCCTCAGATAATATTCAATGAAGAAAAGTTTGTATGAACATATATCCGCAATGGTTTAAGTTTTTTCTGTACTGCAGGGGGTTGATTTTTTTAAGAAAAAAATCTCTGAGGAGAGTTACGGGAAATCATCACCGCGCCTGCGTTGTGTGTAATTACTGTTAGCATGTAATAGGGCTTGTAATTCGACAGTGTACAGTAAATATAATTATTTCTTATCTCTTATTTTTGAAATTCAGCAAATTTGTATGTAATTTCCAGAATGGGTAAGAAAAAGTGGATGCGCAACTAATTTCTAGCTTTGTATCTCAATTAAGTGTATTTAAGACAAGAATCAAATGTAATTATCATCAACACATACAACTTAAAGCTTAGACCTCCAGTAATTTTACATCGCATCAGAACCAAAGATTGATGACAAGCCTCATGCGTTTAGGTAACACGTACAACTAAGTGCTAAGTTAACATCTTGTAGAAAAACCTACATAATGTCAAAAAAAAACAGCATAGTGTCAAAAAAATCAGTATAATGTCACTTTTCAAGATACGTGATACCCGTGCGGATCTTCATAACGTGTCGTGATAATTCTAGTGACATGTTTTAAAGGAAACGACATGCTTATTATTGATACTGATTTCATGATCCAAGTTCATTAATACAAACTGACGTTGAATATTAATCGAAAACAACTTCTTGCTGTAAACCCGATAAAGCAGTCATATCATCAAGGCGTTAACGATCTTTTTGACGTCCATGAGAAATGAAATATTCTTCTCCTTAATGCATAGATCATAAAAATACCCGTAGCTTTATTGAATATAATCATTTAAAGGTTTAAAAGGTTCAATTCACTCAACAATGCGGAAATTAATTGGTTTTTATGTAGGTACATGCTAAAAAAAGTAGCACTAGTAGCGCCTCTGTGGTAGCAACCACCAAGGAACTATCATCATATCCTCATCGGAACTGGTCATTGAAAATTTTGACGTGACCTTAAAGGTCATGGTCAAGTCCACCTTTCCAACAGCCCTCACAACTAAGCTTTCGAACATTTTTACTTGAGTATATTAATAATAATAAACGAATTTTATTCAGGCGAAGTTTAGCTACAAGCCATCCTACCACTTAACAATAAATTGTTTTCGATATCTTGATTTGACTATGAAGGTCATGGTCAATCTCGTGGCCAAAGAGACATTCTGACGTGAAATTTCGTCCCCTTTTCAATTCCGATATGAAAAGACGGCCTTCATTTAAAAAAAAAACTTGACATTGAAGGGACCTTGAAACTCGTATTCCTGGTCATTATCAAGAACACCATCATTTTGCCGCCCAGAAACCCAACAGTTTTTTATTGGCAACGCTGACACCTAAAGACGGTGGATTATATGCTGTAAACATGCGGTAGGTATGCTTATTTTCGCACAGGAACGGCTTTCGATTGGATTAGAGATCGACTGGTGGAATATTTTAATCAGTGTACATGCATTATTGATAACACCTAGCGTTGTTCGTTGGAAGGAACATCACGAATAACATATTCTATATACCTCAATATTGTCTTTGATAGATTCGATGTTACCTTCTGAAAATAATCTCACTGCCTTCCTACGTCTTCGTTCTTCAAACTATATACAGCTCTTTCAAAAAATGTCGAGTCATTTCATCTAATGATATAATTGGTAAATGTTGGAGTACAATTAAAAAATAGTTAACGGTGAAAGAAGTCTATTCGCTAATAATATAAAAAATATCACGTGATAAATTGATTCTCTGATAACTGTCATGCCTTGAATACGGTAGCTAAACAGTAGCTGAACAGGAACAAGAAAAAGCGTTGATGTGATTTTTATTTATAATTTCTATCTCTGGTACAATAATGGGCTCTACAAAGTTCCATGATGTTCACAAAATGTTAGAGTTCATTGTTATACTATATAAAACATTTTGGTGAAATAACGTCGCACCAGAATTTCATATCTTGTGGCTGAATCTATAACATTGCCCAACAAATCTGTACTTCATTAATCGTATTTGTTAGCATTAATACAATGACTATAAGAGAAGACTATATTTAAACTATCCAGACAATTTTTGTTACCTTTGCAAAGTATCGTAAATCGATCACGGACGTATTTTAACTACGCTGGAGAGAAAATTTGCAATCTACAGAAGACAGAGTTGCCAAAACTGTGTTGGCTCTTTGCTGCAATGATCCAGTGGAAAAATCCTACTTTTGTAACCTGAATGTGAAAAACTAAAGCTGCTTCAAATTATAAATTCCTCACAGAAGTTTGTCCACTCTTCAGCCCATCCAATCAAAATTAGTAATTTTGTTTTAATTTGATGTCGATCAAATTCAGCCAATCACTGGATGGGCTGTACTGTTTGTCGATGGTAATCAAACACAGTATCACAACAGGTTATTTAAACATTTAGAGGTTGATAGATGTTGATTAATACTACATGCTTCTATTTTTAGGACTTGAAATTAGTAACATTTTGTTAACAATTTATAATGAACCCATATCATTGGTCAGGGATAATTAAACCAATAATATTTATGTAATTAGCCCTAAACAAAGCTTGACTTGGAACTTGAATCTTTGATTGATACTGAAAATATCAGTGAACCAAGAAATATCCATAGGTAAAGTGTTCGAAATTGCAGAATTAAATGTTAGACATGTGCGATACTTTTTGTTCAACCAATCATAATGTCATTTTACTGGATTGATAGTGTTTTCTGGGACTTGTAATTACAAGCAATTACCTCTGTCAATGCTTACTATGATTAAAGGTTTCAATTTAGCTTACACTACCTACGAAAATGAGAATTATATTTAGAATTCATTTCGCATTGAGCTTACATATGCATATATATTGCTTGAATGGAAAATTGCAGTACAATTGAATTAAAATCTTTTATAGCATAACCTTCTGTGTAACCATATATCATTAAAGGTTGTACAGGCGATATCACTATACGTATCGATTTAAATTAATTGTGTCGTAAAACCAGATGTCTAATGCATGTAAAATATTAGTGCTTTCTTAAGAGTATTACTGCCATATTACACATTACCACCTTTATTGTTGGATCATATCAATTTGTGAGACGACTCACGTGATAAATTTCGTGTGACATATTTTCATTGATGTGGTTTGAAAACGTCACAAACTGAACTTACTGTTTACAAATCTACTAAGGAATTTGAGAATCATTGGAATACCAAAATGAAGGTTATGTCTGGGAGCAAGAAATTGCAGGAGAGTCGTGCAATCAGAACATGTACGACTGTCGTTCAGGTAGAGGAACTCGCCATCCGACGAACTTTGAAGGAGTTCAGAAGTGTAAGCGTATTTCTATGCTGGGTCAGCCCAATAGACGGTGATGTGTCTAAGGATAAGATCAAGCGGTCTTAGTGCCGCTGATTTTCAGCATTTCACTAGATTCAAAGAAATGAACTGTTTTGTTCCCGAACACTGTGGATCCCTGGATAATGAGATGGCTGGCTATTTGGTTAGACTAGATTGATGACGCCAAGTCAACATTGCTCTGTGATAAGTACCTAATTGCAGGAAGGCTTGAAGGTTTATAGCTTGAACGCTCATGTAGCTGAATGAGGTCACTACAGGTTGAATAGGCATTTTTCTCTTAGAGTTAAGAATATCCCATCTGCTCCATGTACTGAGCACCTAGGCGAATATTTCGTGTATCGCGGTCTGAGGACGGACATATTCGTCAAGGCAAGATAGTGGGGAAGGGGAGGTGTATTCTGCGAACCCGTTGGACATCCTGACCTTCAGTTCAAAAAGAAAAAAGTCATGTGGGAAACCTGGGGCTTAGTGTTGGATGATTCGTGGTCACAGCAGTGATACCTGCATACCAAACAACTTATTAAGGTAGGCGGCACGCCGCCGGGAGCAGACGCAGACACGGCCGGTAGCCACGCGATCTAGAGGCTGAGAATATTTTTCTAAGTTTAAGGTCCTATAAAGTCATTATAACCTAACCAATACATATCCTCTAATGCTGGTATGGACTTGTATGTACTAGAATGATGCAATACTACAGCATTCGAATGGATTTTTAGCATTGTTTGTCTTAGTTGTGGAGTATGAATCTTTCTTTGATGCTCTCGAACAGTTGGCCTTCTTGAATGATGGTAATTCTATTTTCTTTGGGGACTTCAATGCTCCAAAGACAAAAGTTATATGCAATTATTTGGATCTGCTCAATTGCCAGCAACTGAATACCGTGAGTAACCGCTTAAGCAGGTTATTAGACTTAGTAATTACACGTTTTACTTGTGAGGGCACTCATGATGCTATGCCTTTGGTTTCGGAAGACAAACATCACCCTGCTTTGAATATCTGTATACTTGATCTATTTGCCAAAAAAAGCTAAAATCGAATTCAATTTAAGTGAACGTGTTGACAACTTCAGAAAACCTGATTTTCCTTCTCTTTAAAGAGAACTGTATGAAATTGACTGGAGCGTATTATTTGCCTCTGAAGATGTTAATGGTGTCATTGATAAAATATACGAGACAATATTTAGTATTTTTGATAAACATATGCCAACCTATAGAAGCTATAGTCATACTTACCCCCTTGGTTTGATGCGAGAATTATCCGCAATATTAAGCAAAAGGTGAAGTACAGAAATAAATTCAGGAGTTTTGGTCGGGGAGCTGATGAATGCGAATTTCAGCGGCTACGCAAATTGATTAAGGTCCAGATCAAATGTGCATAAGACAAATGCCTTGAAGATATTCAAAATTCATTATCGCATGATCCTAGGAGGTTCTGGTCATATGTGAATTCAATAAAGAGCACTTCTAGGATCCCTGGAAAGATGTTTTACCTTAACGAATCATTAGAGTCTTAAGCAGCCAATTTGGGTAATGTGGATGATAGTTTCAACAATGTTGCTCATGTACATTTTGAGGAAATTTATGATAATGAAGTAATGATTGCTATTAAGAAATTGAAGGACAAAATGACTTCAGGCCCCGATAACATTCCATCCTTTTTGATCAATGATTGTGCCGGAGCATTCGTGTTTTTTAAACAAAATTCTTTAATTTAAGTTTCCGAAACTTTGGAAAGTCGCTAAAGCGTCCCCTGTGCTAAAAACTGGAGACAGGTCCAACATTGAAAATTATTGTCCGATCTGAATTTTGTGCATGTTCTCGAAGGTCTTTGAGATAATACTTTACAATCGTATTTATAATTCGGCGCATAATCAACTCTCACATCAACATGGATTTATTAAAAACCGTTCAAGTGCTACAAATCTAGTTACCATAACGCAATATATTTCGGAGGCATTGGACAACAATAGTCAAGTTTTGAATCTTCTTTATCTTCGAGGTGGCAATTTGTTTCTTATAATAATTTTCGTTCTGATACGTACTTAGCCTCATCCGGTGTTCCGCAAGGTTCAAATTTGGGACCTTTGCAGTTCTTGCTATTCAACAATGATTTATGTGAATATTTGCAGAGTGAGCGTTTATGTTTTGCGGATGATTTGAAAATATATTCCGTTATCAATTGTTTGAATGATTGTACTTTCCTTCAGACTCAATGGACATCCTCCAGCACTGATGTGATACCAATAAGTTATTTCTTAATATACCCAAATGTGAAATTATGAGTTATTCTAGGAGAAAAACTACCTATCACTTTATTTACCTGTTAAATCGGCTATCTCTGGAGCGTTGTACCGAAATTAAGGATTTAGGTGTGATTTTTGATTACCTAGACATTTGGTAAACATATTGACGCATTAGTTTCACATTCTATACAGTTATATGGATTTGTTGTTAGAAACTGTAGACATTTCCATAACATAAGAACCGTTAATCTACTGTATTTTGCTTTTGTGAGGTCTAAACTGAAGTAAGCTTGTATAGTTCGGAATTCCTTTTATGAATGCCAAAAGAGTTGTCTGGAGAAAGTACGGAGAAGATTTTCTAACTTTCTAGTTTATAAAGTTGATGGAATTTACCCAGAAGGCTATAAAGTCGTGGTGACCTTGTATCTCTGGAGCAGAGTAGGACTTGCTCGACATTGATATTTTTGTTTAAGCTTTTAAATAACGTAATTGACAGTCCCTCACTTCTTGGAAAGATCAACATCAGTGTACCGACTTTTGCGTCGCGTACTCACTTCACGTTCAGAGCTACAAGGGCAAGAATAAATATTTCGCCACTAAATAATATGCTTAAAAATTTCAATAGAATCTGAACTTTCTGTGAGATATTTTCTACTTCTAACAAAGAATTAGTTAGGATAGCTAATACATACGTAGGTCAAGGATATACATGAGATATTTTTGTTTTGTTATATAGTTTGTTCTGTATCTTTTGTATGGATTTTGTATAATATGGTCCCGTTAATGGGCTACTGTTGGACAATAAAGCTACTATCTATCTATCTATCTATCTATCTCAGATTTCGCTAATCTCACTTCAACATATCAATGCTACATGACCATATTTTTGTAGTCAGGAACAATTTAACAATATTTATGTCTCTGAAGAATTTTTTGACAGAAGGTTTTTTGTAAGAGTTGGTTCGACTATAGCTGCGATACTGTGTTTTTCCTGACTGTGTGAAAACTTGTGATTATGGGCTAATATACGGAGAAATGTATGTCTAATAGATGCTTAGAATTACTCAAGGTTCGTAGCGTATTCATATACTAACATAAAAAAATTAAGATATACCTACCCACCCTACCTCCTACAACTTTATTTACCTCTAATTTTTTTTGGTCAAAAACGATCAAGATCCTCTGAAAGGTCAAAAAATGAAGTTCGAGGGATATTTTTCGTTTTTGGCCTTTTTGACCGCCGCCACTACAGACCTTTTTCGTCCTTGGGATAGTAGTAACAATATGTAAAAATTTCATCAGAAAGACATATCGTCGGCTAAATACGTTAAACTGCTAACTTCTTTTTGTGAGGTTTACAGGAGGAACAAAAAACGATTTTACAACAATGGTGTGCATTTGAACAAGTCGCGATTATAGAAGGATATTGAACTAAACCGAAGACGGTCCTGACCCTCGATCACGTCCACAGCGCCAGCGTACAGTTATACGACGTACGACTACGATGTAAATACACTAGTATACAACCTAACCTAGACGCCGGTAGTGTAGGTCAACAAATCATTACATTGGTAACCGATTGCTGTTCAAAAAATAAAAAAAAAGAAATAGCACACTCATACACCAACAGCTAACTCAAGAAGTCAATTTCATTAAAAAAAAAAAACAATAATAAATACTGCTCACAAAAATACGCCCAAACGTAATTTTAGAGAAAAGCTGCCACTCCCACATAACGGTAATTTTGTTTACTACAAACCAGAATAAACATATTTTTATAAAATCAAACTTACCTTTCATTAAAAATTATTACCGGAACACCAAACTAATGTCAAACTGTGATATTTAAAAAAGAAGCCACGTTTATTCTAGAGCTGAAGAGCGTTTGAAGAGCACATGTGCACCTGTCACTTTGTTTTAACCGGAGATAGCAGTATTTCGATGAATAAAGTGTTTGGAGCAGATGGCAGCTTTACTCATCATGGCTTTTCAATCAGTTTTCGTACGAACTTGTCAAACATTTAATTTTGGTATGATAGAAAAGGAGTCCTAATTGTCAAATATCTCCAAAGTGATGAAAATGGAGTTAGCAGTTTAACGTATTCAGCCGACGATATGGAAAGGAGGGACGTAGTTTTTCGTGATGTACATGTCATATAACATCCACATAATACTTCCCCGCCAGTAGGCGCAGAAAAGAGTATCGTCGTTGAAGTTTCTAATGTTGCAATTGCTGAATGAAAATAAATTAGAATATGAAAAGAAATTCCTATAATGAAATCACTATTTTGATGCAGAGCTATAGAATTCGGAACGAGTAAAGGCTGCTCGAGCAAAAGCTTTCCCATAAGCCAACAAGCCTGGGGCCCGTCAGCACGTCACTTTCCTGACTCACCTTCTTTTTTCTCAGGTCGTGAACAGCGAAATTCAACCATTAATCAATTTGACGCCTTATTACTACCATGTTACGTGCCGGGCATTGCTGGGTATGGTTCGAACGCTCTAAGAATATGACCGCTACGTCATCGTGGGCGGGTCCGCTCATCACGAGGTCGTCGACAGAGCGCAGTGGCGTTCTATTTTATTTGAAGTATAAAATAAAGTGAATAGGTTGTGTAGACATTGATCATTAATTGATTTTTGTATTATTATATTCATTTAGTATGCGCATTAAGTTGTTCGGAAGCAAATTTGAATTAGAAGAGGGAGCAAACTAAAGACGGTTATAATTCAAATTATATATTATCATTAAAAAATCTAATCGCTATCAGATGATAGTGTGTTTAGCTCCAAATCTTCATCTGAGTCGCTTTCGTCACTATCTTCTGATGATGACCCTGTGTTCACAGTGAATTGATACTTATCCATTTGATCGTCGAGAAGATGTTCTTTTTCCATTTGTGCTTGCTCATATTTTTTCACGTGGTTACAAATTTTCTTCCACTCATCTGCTCCAATTTCTTCAAACCTGCTACGGGTCAGATGCCCCACATCAGACAACCTAAATGTCACATTTCGTGGAGCAACCCAGTTTTTTACGAGAGCCCAAATCTTCTCGATTGGGTTTAGCTCCGGATGATATGGAGGCAGTCGTGCTGTTCCATTAAGGCATCTAGCTTGTATTTGACTGGAAATCTTCTTTTATTTTCCTGTATTTTTTTATATAGTTCGGCCTTAGTCAATGAGTTTTCACTAGGAATTTGATGTTTTTCTAGCCAGTCAATCATCTATGATTTCAGGCTAGAAGAGGTTACATTTTTTTCTTCCAGGACATTGTGATAAGAAGCGTTGTCAACTACAAGCACAGAATTTTCAGGCAAATTTGGGATCAATTGGCTTTCTACCCATTTCATGAAGTTCAAATGATTCATGTCGTTGTGGTAGTCCCCAGATTTTGAGCCTGAAAATCAAATACATACATATATTCCAGTAAATGTAAAAATATATTGGAAATATTTTACATCATTGTAACACAAATAATACCTGATTTAAATATCAAGAAGGCGTTAGGAATAAAGCCGAATTCTCCACCAGCTTGCACAATAATTATTCGTTGTCCTTTTGATAAAGGCGTTCTTAGTTCCTTGTCATAATTGTCATCTGACCATCCTTTTTTTGGGGTATGACTAGAATGTATATATGTTTCATCCGTATAAGTTATGTTCCTGTTCTCAGCTCTATATTTCATAATTTGCTTCAGATATTCGATACGCTTCAAGCGAATTTCATATTTTTCCATGAGAGCTTTTTTATTATCAGTAGTTCTTTTCCATCTGTAGATATAAATTATATTTATAGCGTTGTAAATCGAAAACCTTATAGTGTGTATGAATACTGACCTAAAGCCCATTTGTTTCAAAAGTTTGTTCAAAGTCGTTATTTTACCCTCAAAATTGAGTTGTTGATCTTGCATTTTTTGGTAAATACCTAAAATATCTTAAAATGAAATATGACTAGATGCTACGGTTACAATTTAAAATCTTACATTTCAGCGAAGGTCTTCTTTTCTCCAAAATATAAAAATCGTAGATGATTGCTTTCATTTCTTCAATTTGGCCTGCAGTCACTTTATCCACAACAGGTAATTTTCGTTGCCGCTTTTTAGACCGGGATGAAAATGAAAAGTTGCTTGAATATATTCCATCTCTGCTCTCTTTAGCTATTTTTTGATAAGTACATTTACTTATACCCGTGGCAGCTAACACACGTTTCCTAAATGGGTTAATCAGTTTTATTTGACAATAATTATAAAAATCTTTTACATTCATACATACCGGTATTGTTGAAGTGGAAACTTTAATCCCTCTACACTTTCCTGTACCATGAAGTTATTGACATTGTTGATAATTTAATTTCCTTGACTCCCAATCGCCTTTCCTTTCACGCCAATCTCTTTCACAGACATTGTTTAGATCACTGGTTCAAAACTATTAATAATTTAAATTTGAACAATAGTAAAAATTTCCACTATATTGCAATCTATTTGACAATTTTTACACACGGTGCCTTGTTCAAATTAGTTTACAAACTGAACTTATGACTAACGGACAGGTTTATATATCTGTTGCAGGTAAAATAAATGTGATTAATTAACACTCATCGTCTTAACGCTACTTACGAACGAAGGGATTTAGCAACCGGGAATTATTCCAGGTAGTTCAATTTTACACTTGTTATTATTAGATTTGTTTCTACTAATTTTTTTTACCTACGTTTGATATTGGTATTAGCCTATTTATCTAAGTACTAATGATGCACTCTAGGAAATCTCATGATTGGTATAGATATAAGCGGTTCACAGTCTTAGGATTAATTTAATTACTTTCAGTTGTTTGCCAACTTTGGGGTTTTACCCTTCAATATTGTGTCTATTATATGTAGGTACCTGCTCACTATTTTATATTTTGATTTATGGATCTCCATCAAATATCTACAAACCCCATAAGATTAATAATTTTCAACACAATCAAATATAAAATATGACATGGTTAATAAATAAAAAAATAAATTGAACAAACGTCTCATCAGATCGCAATTGTGTCAACAATCTCAACTGACTGAAACTTGCGTATCTACATACTAAAAAACGTTCCGCCTATGGCTTACTGAGAGTGGGATGTCCCTTAACAGCGTCAACAGCAACATCATTTCTGGACATTGAAGACCACATATACTTTATCTGAAGTCACTTGAAACACTGTGAAATACCGGGTGCGTTTTATATATCTATATTTAACACGCTCTGTTGCTGCAAAAATCGCCAAATTTCGCAGCAAATATCCCCCGTATAAGATCAAAGGCAGTTTCACCGGTCCACGTGGAGTAAAGCACGCCTATGCGTGGACATAGCCAATGAGAAAGCGTGTATTTCAGAGCTCCGAACAAGTGGAGGTGGCTACTGAAAATTGAAACAGTTTAGCCAGTGCCGTGTAGCGGTGAATAAACGTGTTTTCTTTAGTCTGTCCGTGTTTTTTCATAGATTTTATTAGTTTGTGTGTTTTTGACTTTTGAATACTCAGTTTACTTGTTGATTTAGTTGTTGTGTTGATTGTTCTTGTGTGTCCTAAATATGGCTCTTTGGAGACCTTGGGAAAATGCTCCAAGCCACGAGGAGATGGTTGATGAACCTGTGCAGGCAGAATTCTTTCATAAAGATTTAGAGGAACAGACCCAAAGAGTAATCCTAAATATGAATGATTGTCTGGAAAACGAAAATCCAGATTCCTCGCAAAATCAAATTTTAAACAGAATTTGTATCCTGACAAAAATCAGTCGGTCTACCATTTATCGGGTTATAAAAAGGGGAGATGTAGTCAACCATTCCTTCCACAGAAAGCGCATAGGGCAAAAATTAAAAAGAATAGACGTGGGTTTTCAGGAAGATATTCGTCGTATAATATACGGATTTTATAAAGAAAATTTGGTGCCCACGTTGGAAATGATACGGGATAAATTAAAAGATTATCCTGAAGATTTTTATAATTACAAATGCTTAGACTCACTGCACTCTATTGTAAAACTGTGTGGTTTTCAATACAAAAAATTAGATAAAAGAATGGTGATTATGGAGTCGTCTCGAATCGTTGAATTGCGCCAAGAATTTTTGCACAAAATTAAAATCTATAGAGAGCAGAAAAGAAATCTGATTTACCTGGATGATGTTGTGCAGTACGGCTGGGTTGACGACAGCAACAAGTGCATTTTAAATGCACCATGCAACCGTGGAAAACGAATCATTATTCTCCATGCTGGCAGTGAAATTGGATTTATACCTAATGCCTTGCTGTTATCTGCCAAAAATATCAAAGTATCATGTGCCGACTATCATGAGGGCATGACCTACGACTTATTTGAAAAGTGGATAGAGCAGCAGTTAATACCAAACATTTCCCCAAATTCAGTGATTATTATGGACAATGCGCCATACCATTCCCGACAGAAAAACAAAATTCCGAATACAGGCACAAAAAAACAAGACATTATTGATTTTATGAAGGATAAGGGAATAGAAATACCACAAAAATCAACCAAAGCCATATTATTGGATCTTATTAAAAGACAAAAATTTGAAAAAGAGTATGTTGTAGACAATCTGCTTCAGCAAAATGGCCATGAAGTATTACGTCTACCTCCCTATTACTGCATTTTTAACCCGATTGAGTTGGTCTGGGCTGCTTTAAAAAAAAAGTAAGAAAACATAATCAGACCCCTCAATTAAGTAAATCGCTATTGGCCACAATAAGAGATGCAGTATCTCATATTGCTGCCACAGACCTATGGAAGCAGTGTTCTAGGCATATTATTGAAAAAGAAAATGAATATTGTGTTTTGCCTCCTGTAAATCCCGTTGTAATTCCTCTACAAGATGACTCTAGCGACAGCTCCGAATGCGAGGATGATATATAAATACCTATAATGTAAGTCTTTATATACCTTTTTGTATACCTACCTGCTATGTAAATATTTGCCTATGTCAAACGTTGGAATTCTGTAATTTTTCCATTTCTTAACTTTCAGTCAACATAAATTAAACTCCCAATATAAGTATTTTTTATCCCAAATCAAAAAAATAAGAATATAGTAAAATCCATTTATTGTGATATAAAAACATTATTATTATCGTTCTAAATAAATGACCGCACGCCTATGATACGTCATGAAATTACAAAGGACGCGCCGACCAAAGGTTTTTATGCTATTTCAAGTGACTTCAGATAAAGTATACATTTTTAAGCTTTCTACGATATAAATATTCGCCACGATTGGAACTGGACCACATTAAGAGGGCGGTAACAGATGTCCATAAATCTTACCAGAGACTGTCACAACAATTTCCTATATTCTTATAGGGTACAATCGACGCAAGGGAGAGGGTATAAAGTGATGACGTAGCGGGCATAACCTTAGGCTGTTCGAACTCTAGTTGGGCACCTCACGGTACCACCGTAGCCGTACGACTTGCAGGTTAACAAGCAGCAGACAGACGTAGTACCACTGTTGGACGATTCAAAATCGTTTTACTAATTGTTGTCGTAGTCGTTCGTGGGATAAGCAGAAAGAGATTGGTTAGCTAACGAGACAGCGGTACTACAAGCTTAATGTTGATGCGGAATATTTATTGTCCGCGCATAGTTTGTTAGATACACTTTGGTTCTGCCTCCGTTATAGGGAGGAATTAGGAGTGTTCAAAAGGTACAGTACAATTGATGTATAAAGAGACCGAATTGTTACGTCCTAAAACGTCTACAATTTTGGCTAACACCTCATGACACCGCTCACACGTTTTCTTTTTGAGGGATCTATGTGAATAAAATCTGGGCCAGCACTTGTACTTTGCTCCTTGTGGTTTTCAGTCAAAGAATGCTTACTTACGAGCTTACAGAATACCTAGAGTTGTAGCTAGTTGGTAGTTCTAGAGTCGGCTCTGGTAAAAGCATTTCAAAGAACTTTGTGACCTAACGCCTAAGAAAAGCTTGACGGGACGGCTTGATTGCAGGTAGTGATGGTCAACATCAATGTTGCTGTTAATCCGCAGATATTTGTGAAACAAATTTTATCTTCGATGTTGTTCCCTCGAGCCCGCCCTCCACTCGGACATTCGGAGAATGGAGTAACCGACTGCATAGCTTGGGTGTGGAAATATGCGGAAGGGAAAAGCTAGCGGATGGTACCGCCTCGGTCGACTGGTCCTTGTCTACCACCTTCTTTTTGCGTATTATGATATTAAATAGACCTAAGGTGGCTCGTGGGCGGACTTGTACTGAGGTGTTCCTTACCGCGTGTACAATCTCTGGAACGGGAAGACGTTGTATACTGGATACGACAACTTCCGGAGCAAGCATTTGCCACGGCCCCGCTCAGTAGGACCATTGACATCGTTCCCTGAATGTTCAAACTCCCAGCCGTGAGTCATAAGTTATTAAAATATTGAGCTTCAGACAAGATAAACGTACTAATTGTTTAGACGTTTAGCGCTCTCAGGATATTTGTCCCCACCCTCGGGCGTTTAACTTTTCTTGGCCGTACCAGCTGTTGTCCTTTCACACAAAATGAAATCTTCTACTTTACTTAGTTCACAGCGATAGTATAATCGTCAGCAGAAGTTATTACAGTTAAACAATGTTTTCAACAATAATTATCTATATCTCACTATCAGGCACAATACCGGACCTTCTGATACTAGGTAACTGGGTGAACAATTCTAGAACTACACCACTTGTTCATAGATACTAACTTAGAATCAAGATCGGCAGCTCTCTGACGAAATACACTTATAATTTAGAAATGTTATGTGCGGCAAGGACACATCCGTTCCAGTCTGGTGATAGGTTTATTTGAGTTTACAAAAGTGGACTGTATTTGATTTGGTAAAATGAGTGACAATACAAATTTCTTGAACCTGTTGATGCGTTCTCCGCGCTGGCTCGCGGCACCGCGCTCAGCGGTGGCTGTGGATGGCGTGGGCGCATCAGCGGCAACGGCGGCTGCGTTATGACGCCCATTGTACTGACGCCGAACGGCAGGCGGCGAAGGAGGCGCGTCGTGTCGTCGAGCTTCAGGTTTGCTAGGAAAGTGCAGTAAAGTATGATGAGGCTTGCTGCAATATTTACAGAACATGGACTTGCAATTATTCACGTTGTGTCCGAATCTCAGACAGTTGATACAAAGATTGAGGCGCCTTGTTTCATTAAAACGCTCTGTGGGGGCTAAGCGAATAAACTCTTGGCAAATATAGATTGAATGATCCCTTTTACAAAACGCGCATGACGTATTTTCGTTGTGTGTAGCTACAAATGCCTTGGGCTTGACGTGCTTATTGAACGATTGATTTTGTCTCGCTTTATCATGGTACATTTCGAAAGATTCCAGATTTCGACACTTGTTTTTTAGAAATTCTGAAAATTCCGTCATGGTAGGAAGTTCTTGCGTTTTGCTCCGCATTTCCCATTCGCGGCGAGTAGCGTTATCTAGCTTGGAGGAAATGAGGTAGATGAGTATCGAGTCCCAGTGCGAGACAGGTAGTTTCAAAACCTCCAAAGCTCGCAAGTGTTTCTGTAGGCTGTCTACTAAGTCCCGTAGGCTAGCATAGCCTTCTCGTTGGATGGTAGGTATGTCAAAAAGTGCTTTTATATGATTGTTGACTAAAAGTTGCTTATTTTCGAAGCGTTCCTCCAGTAAGTCCCAAGCTACATTATAATTTTGATTTGAAATTTCGAGAGACTTGATTGTGTCTGCGGCGCTACCTTTTAGTGACAATCTCAGATAATGAAACTTTTGTATGGGGCTTAGGGCATCATTGTTATGGATTAAAGAGCGAAAGGTATCTCGGAAAAATAGCCACTGATCGTATGATCCATCAAAATGTGGGATATTCAAGGCCGGAAGCTTGATAGCCTGCAAATCTGGCTGTACAAATTGTGGAGGGGAATGTAAAGCCGCATTGTTTACTAGCGATGGGCGATGATCGTTCAAAAATTGCTTGGTTTTTGATATAATTTCGTAAAAGGCATTTTCAAATTCAGCACGCGCTACTGAATGAACTGATTCAAAATTTTCCTCAAAATTTCCATCTGAATCTTCGATTTTTTCTTGAATTTTGTTAAAATTGTCTAACAGCAATTCGACAGAAGCTAGTCTACATTCCAGTTCTGTGATATCTGGATTAGATTTTTGACTGATGGTATGGAAATAATTATGAAATCGAGTAAGAGTACCCTTTATGGATGCAAGTTTTTTAGCATTACCATTAGGCATTATGCGTAAGTGAGCGAGAACGAGAATGATAGTAAATTTAGGTGGGTAAACAAGCCGTAACGACACAATCTAACGTTAACGACAAATGCGAAAATTTGAGTGCTCCAGAAATAACGAAACAATGTGAAATACGAGAATTTTTAAGCGACAATGTGTGAGCTCAAGGAAAAACGACAGGAATTTGAGATATGGAACGCACCAACCTTTTGTGTGAGTGTGACGATCTTCGATGGCGATTCCCAATGATGGCGGCTTGTTGTAGGTCCCGTGGTCGCTGTGCTTCAGGCCGGCCAGGGCGATTTTCAGGAGTTTCTGACTTCTATCCGACTCGTAGGATCAAATGTATTGTAAACAAGTTCAAGAAGCGACGTTGGTAAACTGACCTAATCGACTCATTTTCATCAACGCTATGCTATAATACCTCTATGAATATAAATGTATAAAAAGATGTATCCTAAAAGCTGATCAAATCAGACTTGTAAGCTTCAAAGCGTTTCAATGACACATTTCAGCTCTGTGTCCTTTGTACCCCGATATATTGGAACGGAAGCCCCTGTCTAATTAACAAACACACGTCTGTGACATTGACGGACACAGGCCGTAGCTGAAAGATGACCATTTGTCCGGCAGTTCCGGCAAATTACCCATTAACTGACAGCGTGAAAGAAACCCGTCTGAGGAAGGGCACCGACACGGTACCATCCCACCGTCATCGGTCGCACCATCAGCTGGGAACAGTCAGTGGCGCAGATCTCAAACTTTCTTGATTCATTATCCATCTGAGCTAGTGAAACCCTAGGTGATTATGAATGATGATGGATACTGATGTCTCACTAGGCGAAAATACTCCTATGTTCAATTGGATATAATGGTATAACTGACATCTTTTACAAATCTGAAAGAATTATTGAGACATCTTGATGTTTAAGGCAGTTATCACATTTACTGTATTGGGTGCGGTATCCGTCCGACCTCGCGCGCCCTGTTCAGTCGTGACGTCACAGTTCGGCATCTGGATATCATATATCATTAACATTTATAAGCCTACATGCGAGCGACGCCACGGTGGTTAAAAAACCCCAAAAAATATGGCCCAAATTAAAGAATTTCATCAAATTTTATAAAGAAATCCATATATACGTTTTCCATATCACTGATAACGAATATGATATCCATTTGTCAAAGGCACTAAAATTATCGATTTAATATCGTGTACATCTTTGTAAAAATAATGTTTTGATTGAGCTTGAATTTGAGTTTTACATGTTTTCGGGATCACTGATAATGAACTTGATATCGACTGTTCAAAGATCGAAACTGAGATCCTATAAAAGGCGACTAAGTATGGAAAAATGTTTTGATCTCAAAATTATGTTTTTTATGTTTTTAAGCTGCAGCCAAAATTAAGGTATTTTTAACCGGCTGTCTGCTAACCATGCTACTGTTCGAAATAGAGCGGACTCTGTGGTTTTTAGCTCTTTTTGAATTCACTAATTACGGAAAAAATATCAATCACATATTGTTATCGTATAGTGTCATCTGTCGATAGGCGAGTAATACAATGTCATATCATAAAAACACATGCCTTCGACCCGCAATCAATCTTGCAACATTTCAGCTGATTATTTTGAAACGATTATACCATTTTTTACAAATTTGGACGGACAGCTTTCTTGGTTATTGAACCACGCCTATGCAATGTATCTCCACGTGGACAAAGTCAATATTATTCCCCTTCCAGTCAGAACATGATCACTATAACAATATTCACATTATCTCGAAATAAAAGCAATAATCGAATGAAGGGTACCGGGGAAAAACGGCATTAGTCCATTATTTGGGTAAATTGAGCTTTCAGTTTATTTTGGTGGCATTTTCCGGATGCTATATTGTAACCAGCTTCTTAAATTGTAAAATGGGCTTAGGTTCACAAAACAACAGCTATAAGACTTCCTGTGCCGGGGAAGAATGGCATGAGTCCCTGCGCGTGTATGGAAAAACGGCATCAGTCCATATGGAAAGGCGGCGTTGCATCGGCCGTACCTACCTGAAAATCTAAATATCGCAAAATTACACAAAATTATTCTATTGGCAATGTTGAAAACAAGATTTCCTATGAATCCTTCTGAGAAATATTTGAAAACAACTTCAATATATCGTTCGGTTATCCACGAAAAGATACTTGTAGTACGTGTGATTCCTTAAAAGCTGATATATCTTCACTGACCGCTACCTTAAATTCCCACACGGAACAAACTAGGCAGTCAGCAAGTAATAATTTGGAGAAAAAGATACTTGAGAAGACACTACATCAAAAAAGAAGTGAGCGATTTTACAGTCTAAAGAGAACTTACCGCAAACGTGCCTCGAAGTTCCCCGATGTCGAAAGTATCACGATGGATTACCAAAAAAACTTGCCCTGTCCAAATATCACGACAAATGATGTTTACTATAAGCGCTAACTAAATTTCATCAGTTTTAACATCCACATTCTGTCAAACTCAACTTCTATCTTTTATACTACGATGAATCTATTGCGAAGAATGGAGCTGACGATGTCTGTTCTATGCATCACTTTTTTTATAACATCCTGCCTATGGAGGTAAAAGAACTTACCAGTTTCTGTGACTCCTGAGCAGGGCAAAATACAAACTTTACAGTTATTCGGTTTTTGCATTACTTGGTTACCAAGAAAAATCTATTTGCTACTGTGAAAGTAATATTCCCGATCAGGGGGCATTCATACCTCGAGTGTGATAGAGATATGAGTCTCGTGAACCAAAGAGCATACACTGAGGTACCGGATGACTGGAGAAATAATTTGAAAAATTGCCGTGTGAAACCTACACCATTTGAAGTCTTTGATTGTGGCAAAAATTTTGAATTCAAGATTGGAGCACGTTTTTATCGCCGTTTTATCCAACGAAGTGCCCCTTTCCAACCCGACCAGTCAGGATGCTCAAGTTTTGTAAACAGAGTCCTTGCGTAGTTTTTCACAAACCCACATACATGGGCCTATATGCTAGTTCTAAATTTGATAAGGTAATTCGGAAGAATCTAAAAAAGACGCAAAAAGATCAACAAAAACGAGAAGAGGAAACATTGAGAAAAGCTTACCATGGCCCAATCCCAATTAAAAGTAAGAAACGGAAGGATCTGCAGTATCTGACCAAATTTCTAGAGAGAGCAGATTCCAGGGCATTTTATCAACAGTTAATATCTCTTGATCATTCAGAAGACAGCAGTGATGAATATGTCGATGACCCGCCAATAGACGCTTAAAGCAGGGAAAAAGTCGCAGGAGTCCAGAGATAACAGTCACACGAAAAAAAATCTTGTTAAGACAATCCTTGTCTCCTTTATGTCTTCGAAAATACTACCTGAATTTTGATAAAGCTGAAAGAAGTTACTGCCATGCCAGGAACGAAAATAATTTGTAGGTTTTGAAAGTCCAGTAGCGACCGAACTGTGGGCGATGAACTAAGAAGTTCAGAATGCTTTCCGATGCTTCCTGGGTATCTCATGATACTTGGGTGTAGTCTGGAAATCTTCTTTGGGTAGGTCAATGTTTTTAAAAAACACGAAACGTCATTTTTCTAAGTTTTTTGAGTTTTTGGACATCTTAGCGCGTAGCCATATCTGATTTATCGCCAGTAAGGCCTAGGAAGTTCTTGTAGCTAGAGTATTAATACAAGACATTTCTTAACGTCCCCAAATTACCAGTTTGGTTCTGTTTACTTTCAGGTAGTTAATTAAAAAAAAATCTGACTCTTCATAGAGATGTATTCTTAAATTAAACAATTCGCTAGTAAACAAGATGAGTATATGTTTTCGATACTTCTAATCGTTTCAATACGTTTAAAAAGGTAAACTTCGGCACCGAATCGAAAAAATTAGTAATATGTGCCACCAAATCTCGTCTTTTTATATGTGAGATAATTTAGAAAATGTCTTCACAACACTTCTTATCTATGTTATTTTGAAAGCGAAACCATCATGTATGTTAACTTTAATATGTATTTTATAAGCTTTTATTCTTATTTTATAAGTCATTTATGGGCAAAGGCAGTTTCTGCATGTCATCCTTCCGAAACATGGTGTAACGCCACTGATATTGTAAGTCAACTTAAAGCTCTTCGACGTCTTCATTTGCATCTGTCCCATTAAGATGTATGCTTTTTTAATAGCTCCTTAATCGTTAGTTGGTTTTTTATAGCTTTAATTGGCACTGAACTCCGTATCAATAGGATACACGGGACATGTCGTTACTGTTGGTTTTGTGTTTATTTGGGAACCGTCATTTTCAGGGATTTGATTATACGCTCTGTTTTATTCTGAATTGTTAGAGCATAAAAATTGAGCTGATGGACTGAAGTTTATAATCATCTATTTTTTTAATTCGTAAATTAGTATACATATTAAAGACCAAAATTTGCAGTATTTTCTCTGCTCTAAAAAGATAGCTAACCCCAGTCAGCAAATTGACGTCGATACCCTATTTCACGGCTATCCAAAACATTTTGACGTCTACCGAGGTAAACAGCCGATCAGTAAGTGGCATATTTGTATTAGTCTGTGACGTTGGCAATAAAGAGTCGGGTGTACATCTGGTAAAACTTAGGACCATATTCAGAGCGATTGTTAGCATATCTTTTAGTGACTGGGAATTTTAACAATGAAATACATGAAGTACATATACAAAATTGTTTATCAGAAAATCATTGTAGTACATCTGGAATTTATTGATTACGAGGTAAGGCAATAGAACAGACAGTGTTGTCCTTTGTAGTAGCTGTAATTTAACATGTAAAAATAATATAAACACATGTGACCATTAAAATCATATGATGTTTCAAGTTCTAAAAAAGTAGAGATGATTAACAAAGTAAAAAACTGTGTACCTTATTTAATTCCTACCTGACTCGAAATCTAGTCATTATAATTAGCAGCCATTTTGCTTGTAGCGTTTTTTTTGTATACGCAGGAACAATTCCAAATACTTGTTAGAAAGTGCAAAATGAATCCGTAGCGTATAAAAAAGAAAAACACAACAAAATACGGATCTGTCTCCCTGGCATTGATGGATTCGTTAGAGTTGTGTGTCACTGATCTATATCGACAATGAAATATTACTAGATAGTCAACTGTTGTTCTAACGTAATGGATGCTCGAGAAAAGACAATACGTACAATTGCCTTTATAACAGTGATGCTGAAAAAAGGGATCGTACTAATTTCCTAAGAAGTAATAATAATATATTGCATTTTCCCTTGAAAAAGAATTATGTATTCTTAAACATGACGCTATTCTGCCAAGGAAATATCAATCCTCAACCCTACTCCCCCCGTAATTGTTCCTAGAATACTCTTAGAACCTTTCAACGGGAGTCCATGAAATGTCCCCTACACTAGCGACGCACGACGCGACGTTCGAAAATTATCCTATAGATGGCGCGTCCTATCAGCGCCATCTATGAAATGATGATGATGATGCTTCAAGACCTACCTCAACATGTAACGCTATCGAAGACAACAACGACGACGACTATGGATGTACCGAGTACTTTGCATGTTTTATTCGCAATTTATTGGAATTGTCAGAAACTTATGACAAGTACGTTTGTAGTAACCAATTTGATCCTCACTACAGACTGTGAGTATTAGGAGACAAACAAATCATTGACTGGTTTCTTCTACCTAGTCTAAATTCGTTAGTTAAAAATTTTAGATGTCATCAAGTCCACAAAGTTTATTTGAAAGTTAGTAAATTGATTTTTCAAATCTTAACTTATATTTATAAACAAGCGAAGAGTATAAGGCCACTTTATTTGAAATCATTCTTATCATATTTTTATTATAATACGAGTAGATTATTATAAAATTTAGTGTGAGTATTGAATGTATTTATCCGATTTTGAAAATATCATGTTTTGATGTCGATGTAGGACTTTTTGAGAAGTGCGTAATCGTTTTCTAAGAGTCTAAAAGAAATTGACTAAAGTACGGAAGTATTTTGACAAATCTAAACTCATTCCACAGAATGCCAAAAAGCTCCTATCTTATAAAATTACCTTTGTTTCTGCTTGTATAACAAGAAGAAAACAGTGAAGTTTTTACTTTTTAACCATTACCATATTATAAACAAGCTGATGTGTCAATTACATCTCCAAAAGTAGTCAAACATTCTTAAACAGTAAAACATGCAAGATTGTGACGTTACTAGTCTTCTGAGAAAAATGCAGTTACATTTAACCTTTGTCTTGTAAAATGTCAGAAAAACACATAAAAATAATGATAACGCCTGTACAGTGGGAAGTAAACCAATCACGTCAATGCAACTGACCGTTTTCCTATTATTATCCAACCAACCATATCATGGCTTTCAGCAATTGTCATTCTCTGGAATTGCTTATATTTATGTTATTGATATTTTCAATTAAAAAGCGCATCGCCATGGAATGACAGTTAATCCAACAATGGCTTTTAATAATGCAGCGAAAATAAACATCCACACTTCCATTTGGAATGGAATTGCATTTAAGCTTTACAAAATGTATGATGTATAAATATCTACCTATCTATTGCAAGCAAAACTATGTCATAATCTCAGCAATATATTTGTAATGGCTTTGTTAAAAAATGTAATGTTTTGCACAATCCACAAAGCAATTTTATTGCATAGAAAGTTTGTTAGATATTTTGTCATGTACTGCTCTTAAGCTTTCATTGTAAGATGATGCAAATTTCAATGATTTTGCCAGAATTATATACAGGGTGGCGCATCGAAAACGAAATAGACGCATTTACTGGCAGCTCAGTTTTTTTTGAAAAACGCTCAGACTCGTCGATTTTGTTTTTGGAGAGGGACACAAGTTTGGCAAAAAATCGCGTTAGCACGTGCAGCCCCCTAAGCGGGGGTGACACCACCCCGAAAATCTTAAATGGAAAGCGGGGTCGAGTGATACCTTATTTTAAAGGTCTTTCAATTCCCTTTATAATGATATAAAATTAATGTACTTCAGTTCTGTAGTTTTGAAGATTTATTGATTTAAAGCTTAAATAAAACTAATACATCATCATTAGTGGACATCAATACATTTGGCAGCAAAGTAATTTAAAAATGAAGAATGAACTGACCCTTTAGGCAAGTAACTGTTGAAAATGGCCACCATGACTCTCTATGCAATAATAAAGACTTTGCTCAAAACGTTGCCGCACATTTTGCAATATTTGAGAAGTAATTTGAAGGCACCCATTCACAATTCTTTGTCGCAGGTCTTCTAATGATGTTGGCTGAGTAACATAGATTTTGCTTTTTAAATGACTCCACATAAAGAAATCCAAAGGTGATAAATCTGGCGATCTTGGGGTCCATTCAAATATTGTCGAACACGTAATGCGTAATGTGGTGGGGCACCATCCTGTTGGAACATCAACCTATTCGCAATGTACCGCCGATCATTCTGATTTTCAATTATGGCTGTTAATGCAGGATCTATGGCGTCTTCCAGTAATTCCAAATACATTTCACCGGTCAAATTTCCAGGTAAGAAAAAATGACCAGCTAAATGATCGCAAAAAATACCAGCCCAAACATTTAATTTTTGTGGCTGCTGTGTATGAACCTCATGATAAATTCTGGGATTAGAATCGGACCAATATCGGCAGATATGATGATTTACTACGCCATTTAAGAAAAAGGAACATTCGTCGGAAAATCAAGTGTTGAATAGAAAATGTTCATCGTTTATAATTCGTTCACTCATATCTTCACAAAATTATAATCGTCTTCATTAAGTTCTTGTACCAGGTGAATTTCATACGGATGAAAACTATGGGCCTTTAGAATCCGTTGGACAGTGCGTCAACTAACACCACACACAGTCTCCAATTTGCGGGATCTAGGATCTAGCTAGATAAACTTGCCCTAACCCCCCTTCTATTGCTTCGTTCCGTATGGGATTTTCAATGTTGCGTTTTTATTGGCGACTGACGCAGTTTCCCGAAATTTAGCTACAAGTTCTAGAACATATTTTCGATGCACGTTACTGTTCTCATGTCGCTCATTAAATATTTCTGCTGTTCTATTAGCGCACTGATTATTTCCGAAAAATATTTCAATAATTTCAACTCTTTCTGCTGTGGAATATACCATGATTAATTTATGTAATAAAGCGTTACAAGTTATTTTGGCAACAAAGTTTGGTCAAATCAATCGCAAACTATGTACTACATTCTTATTTAAAATAAGTACGAGATATTTCCTTACCTTTCTTCAGGAAATAACTTTTTTGCCACAAAAAAATGCTCCAATAGCTATTTTCAACAACAAAATGATAAACAAACCATGGGCGTAGTGAAGAAAAGCATTTACTTATTAGGTAAATTTTTTTAGTAAAATTTCTTCTGAAAGTTGTACAAACTAATCTGATGTACCTATTAAAGCTTTAAATCAATAAATCTTCAAAACTACTGAATTGAAGCTCATGTATTTTACATCATTATAAAGGGAATTGAAAGACCTTTAAAATAAGGTATCACTCGACCCCCCTTTCCATTTAAGGTTTTAGGGTTGGTGTCACCCCCGCCCACGCTTTAACGTGATTTTTTGCCAAACTAACTTGTGTCCCCCTCGAAAATGCGTCTGTTTCGTTTTCGATGCACCATATATATATACAGGGTGACTTTGAAGTTGAGTCATTAATTTTCAGATAATGATTGTAGAAGGAAGATAAACCAAAATATGTGTGTAAAAATAAAAAAAAAATAAAAAAAAATGTTTACCTTGTTTTATAAAGTATCCTCCCGACAAGTATTTCAGTGCGGACCAGTATTTGATCGTGAGGTCCCCTGTGAGGTCTGAAGTCACCTGATTCACGAGCCCGTTGTACTACTATTAACAAAGGCACGAGGGGTTGGTTGCACTCGATTGGGAAACCGATCCGCATAAACATGTGCCATTTTTTATTTCGTTTGAGCCACGCAACAGACACTATTCACACGCGACTGACACTGATTGTATGTATAACTGAACTGAATAAAGTAAACATCGTTCCAAATTCTTTCGCTTTTTTGTTTCCGATGCGATGAACCGATAAGGTGGATTATATCCGTTGTTGCCAAACACGAGTACATGATGTTATTAAGACAGGGCGGTACTCAAACTTCCAAAGGGCTATAACTTTGTTACTTTAATTTTACCAGAAAAATGGTAAAGGAAAAAAACATTTCTTTTGATCAGATCTACTCACTGTTAAAATAAATGACTCAACTTCGAAGAAGAATATATCTATGGGAAAATTTTAAAGATCAGAATATTCCCGACTCTGTTTTCTGCTTTTATTCCGGAGATAAAGTCGTCTGTAGTCCCGCAGTTGAAAGAATTTTGGGTTGAAATGTCAATAAAATCTGTATAAGCAGAAAAAGGATCCCATTACCAAAATATATGGTGTTGCTATGTGTTACGTCATTGCTACCGTTGTTTCATGCTTTCTAGATTCTCATAAGCTAATTCTATCTTTTAGAGATGGTGAAGTACACCGATGATAGTGCCACCTTTAGTTTTCACTTAAACTCTTTGAGTAGCAACACAAAGTCGTTAAACTTCACAATATACTTATATATTTCCCAGGAGGGTCAGCTCAACTGCCCCCTTACTTCAAAAACGACGCTAATGTGTATTTGCTACTTACCCTATTAAGAATATTTAAGCTGCAATACGCAGAATTAATAGGTTTCTTGGGGATTTTATCATTACTGTTATAGAACTATCAGAAGCATGCGCAGAAGGAACCGACGTCTTCGGGTTTCTATTAAATTACTATCGGACCGTTTTAGAACTGAAATTTGGTGTTCGAGTTATATCCTGGTTCAGTTCTAGGATGATTCGAGAATCATTCAAGCAGTTCTTGCTTTATTGCCCGGACTATTTTTGAACTAATTTTTCACGCAAGCGTATTCCTTATATCAATGTCATTAAAATTGACGTGTTTTGCTTTAAATGCTGTGTACCTTTTTGCGGTTTGAGGAGTGCTTTTTATTTAAAATTAAAATAAAAATGGGCAAACAAAGCAAACGGCGTACAAAACTTTTGTGAAAACTTTATAAGAAAAAAGTGTACTGTATAGCTTACTGGCAGTGATCTTCTTTGTTGCCGTAGTACAGGTTCTGGTTTTGGCAAAATTCTGATACTTTACGGACTGCTCATAACCGCTCCAGAGATCTTTCCCTTTACGTATTCAGTCCTGCGCAGTTCCAAAACCGTTCTGGGACAGTACCGAATTTAGAACTCGAAAATAGCTAACAACTTTAATCCAAAGTATTAAGAACTTCTAAAACAATGTACTTAGCCAATTTGGGCCATAAACAAATTATTCGTAAACACAATCTGTTTGTATTTTCGTTATTAAATGAAATACTGTTTTCGCACCTAATTAGCTGTTAAATAAACTACATAGTAAAAAGCTTATCTTAGGAAATTATCAAGTGTGAAAAGTTGCCTGTTGTTGAAAATCATTGTTCATGGCGCGTGTTACGCATACCGATTTGCTTTAATATAATGGTAGTCATAACGAGGATTTGTAATAGCCAGATTTGAATAATAAATATAAATGTTTGCATATATTGATATAGTTTATAATATTTGTCTGAAGTTCTTGTTAATTCTGATTGTTACTGGAATAGTGATATACAGGGCGTTCCTTAATGAGATGCGAATATTTGAGGGTGTGAATCTAAATGAAAAATTAATGTTAGTTTGCTATATAAACTATGATCCAAAAATGTTCCCTTACAAAAACTCGGGGTGTTGAAGTATTAGGAAATAAAATGGAAAATAATTAATTAAATATTTTTAGAACCGCTTCAGATATTTTACTGATATTTATTACGTAGTGAAAGTTAATAAAGTTGCATATTTTTCAATGCAAAAATAATTTTTAACTTTAGCAGTGGCGTGCGTACCGGTATCGACTTCGATATTTTTTAAAAAAACAATGGTACGCCAACGGTTTTTTGTCAAATAAAAATTATTTTTGAATTCCCCATTCATTTTAAAACAAATGATCTTTCTTGAATTGTTTTTCTTCGATGCGCCGTTTTTGAGTAAAAAGATAAAAACCGTCTTACTGTCTAACTTGCAAAATGACTTCTAATTTAATTAGAAAAATTAAACACATTAGGGGTAATGAACAACAACAACTGACAACATAAACATAACATTCAAACCAACGAAATGATTACAAAAATTGTTGAAAATGGCCCCCTTCACTTAGTATGCATGCTTCCGCCCTCCTTCTCATGGAATTGCGCACTTGTTGAAATATCCTTGGAGTGTTTTTTATTCTATCACAAGCTGCAACCTATTCTTTCCCTTAATTCCTTTACAGTGTTAATGGGACTTTTGTACCCTAGTGTCTTAAGATAGCCCCACAAAAAGAAATCTAAACTGTTGTGGTCTGGGGACCTTGGTGGCCATTCTTGGGGCCCACCGCGGCCAATCCAACGATTTGGATAAACAGTTTGTAAATAATTACGAACCGCTACACTGAAATGCGCTGGTGCACCATCATGCACGTACCACATATTGTTTCTCATTACTAACGGAACATCATCAAGCAGCAAAGGTAACAAGTCGTCCCGGCAAGAAGAATGGGCCAATAAAGTGGTTGCCAATAATTTCTGCCCATACGTTAACCGAAAATTGGTGTTGGATATGGGTTTCGGTTACGGCATAGGGATTTTCTTCTGCCCACAAATGATTATTGTGGAAATTCTGAATGGCATTTTGAGAATAATTAGCTTCATCCGTGAACGGAATCATTGATTCAAATTGCGGATTTTGGGTAATTTTTTGAAGATGTCACTGATAAAAGGTCACACGCCTTGGAAAATCAATGGGAAGTAATTTAAAATATGGTAAGGATAAAATTCTCCAAACAATTTGATGGCAAATATTTAAGTGTCTAGCGATCTTCCTCGTACTCGTTTCAGGATGTTCTTCAACTTAGAGGTCTACCTTCAGATGTTCCTTTGCGGACAGAACCAGTTTCAACAAGACGACGATGAATATTAGAAAAGGTTCGGCTCTCCGGCAAAGCACGATCGGGATATCGCTGGTGATAAATCCGTCTGGCTTGCTCACCATTACCGTCGGCAAGGCCATATACGGAATGCATTTTCGCCATTTCTGCATTTGAATGATTCACCATTATTAACAAGATTGTAACAACTAAATAATGAAGAAGATGTCACAGCGAACAGATTTGAATAACAGAGACTTGTCAGATGTCAAGAGCCAGTGACATATTCCATAGCAACTAGATATTTATTGCTAAATTGCATTCTTCATTTTCTCGGACAATAGAACGGTTTTTATTTTTTTTACTCAAAAATGGCGCATCGAAGGAAAACAATTCAAGAGAGATCATTTGTTTTAAATTGAACGGGGAATTCAAAAATACCCGTACGCACGCCATTGTTAAAGATAAAAATTATTTTTGCATTGAAAAATATGCAACTTTATTAACTTTCACTACGTACTAAATATCAGTGAAATATCTGAAGCGGTTCTGAGAATATTAATTAATTTTCATTTTTTTCCTAAAACTTCAACACCCCGAGTTTTTGTAAAGAAACATTTTTGGACCATAGTTTCTAAAGCAAACTAACATTAATTTTCCATGTAGATTCACAGCTTTAAATGTTCCTATATCACTAAGGAACACCCTGTATATAATAAGGATTTGAAGAAGTGGAGTATTGAGTTGGTACGAGTCTTAGATCCAATTCACCATAAACCGTTTTTCATGTATGTAATTGGAAGTTTCCTGTGTGGCACGTCTTCATTTTTCAATCGTCAAACTCTAAAACCTCAGAAAATGGATCCCTCTCTACCGGAAGCTAGTAAGTAATTTCAGATGTGAATGCTGCGAGTTAAGTTTACCTTGTATTGATGATCAGGAAGTTTTCTGAAATTTTCTCAGTTTGTTATGTACGTGATATAGTTAATGATAAGCATCAGTAATAGTTAAACCAGTAATGGCGTCAAGCGGGCTGGCGGTTAAGGTCTCACAAGCTACGGAATATACACCCATATTACCTTCGAGATACAAACAAAAATGTATCGACGATCAATTAAAATAAAAAAATAATTTTTCAGCTGAACAAGAAATAAGTAGAACCTTGGCCAGAATGTTGTGTCATGGATATAATGCCCGGTTGCCTAGTAACGAATAAATGGGTGGTAAATTTATTTTACCAGGATATAAAGAAGTCTAAATGCCCGAAAAACCTATTCATACGGTATACTTTAGATTAGAGCATATAGCTAATAGGTTAATGCAAATTATAGACCAAACAGTTAACAGTAACATAAATAAGATAGAAATTTCATCATTCCTTCAATATCCATTAGAAACCAGTAGAAAATACGACTTTTTTCGTACGTGAAAGAAATAGAAATTAGGGAAACATGTGCTGGAAAGGATATATTGTATCGTTCAATCGTAGACCATTTCTGGTTTAAGATTTATAGAATATTGCGAATATGTTACCCAAACTAAAAAATCCTAAACAAACAGTCAGCATACCACCTGAGTATACATTTATCGGTCATCTATACCGAGGGGTGCCTTTAACATCTTTCGTCTGGCAGCACTATGACAAATCAATTACACATTTTCATACAGATGCAGCATGTTTATTTTGTAGCGGTTTCTATGCTCCAAAGAGGGAAACGGTCCATTATTACACAGAGGCTGTTTGTTTACTTCTCTTTTCATAGTTCAGGCGTGGAGTCGAATCTGGTGCTTGTGTTGTAACTGAAAGGTTTTTGTACGAGAAATATGGACAATTAAACATGTCGTTTTGCTGGTATGTCGTCCGATAGGAAGAATGTACGCTTGTTCTACGTAATGTGTTTGTTAGTGCTAATTTTTATTTGTCATCAAATTAAATAATAGTTTTTATGTGTCTAAGGCGTAAAGAGGGCGGTTCTGACCCGCAGCGTTAAATTACAGCCCAAGGCGTAACGTGCCGCGGGATATAACACGTTAAGGGACATATACGCTTGTTATGGTGTTATTGTGTTCCACATAGCGGGTGCTAAGATAACTTCACCGCCCTAGTTCGTGACCTGAAAAGTGGAATCTAACGCCCGGAAAACGTATTCTTAATTTTCCGCTAGGTTGTAGATATAAGGTCCAAAGTCAGTTGGTGAGGAAATATTGTAATCGCGAAAAATTTCGAAAATTCAAATACTTTTTTTGGGTTTTATATGACATCTACATAACGAAAAAACGTGACTCATTTCCGTCGGCTTGTCGTTCTGCCTGCCTGCCTGTCTGTCCGCTAATCTTTGGCCGGTCTATAGCTTGGAATGTACTGCTAGGATTTTGATGAAAAAGCTTGCGGTTTTTGAAAATATGTCTAGTGGCGGCGGAGGGCAAAAAACGAAAAAAAAAACCGCTCAAACTTCGTTTTATGATGTTTTAGAGGCAGAAAAACGTTTGTAGGTGCTAAAAATTGGGGGTTGGGGGTTGCAGCGGTAGGAGGAGAGCATATCTCATTCTTTTATGTTAAAATTTCGAATGCTGGAGAAATATTTTCAGCAGACGCGTCTCTGAATACAACGTGCGTCGCGATCCGGCCGATCGTTACACATTCTGAAAATCACATCATCTGAAGTGATTTGGCAACGTATCACACGCCCACAATTCGTTCCATCTTTCTACACAGACATTGACAACCTTCGGCCTTCTGTCAAATGGTTCATCTCACTCATTATTCCATGTCCACCATTTTGTGCAATCATCAAGTGGCTTCACGATGTAATGCTTTCATGTTCTAAAAAATTTTTAATCTGTTTTTAACTTGTTCTTGTCACACAGTTGTGTGTGTTTTATATAATTTTGACCATTGTACCATCTATCCAGCTTTCACCATGTTACTGGGTGTCTCCCTCATCCTGAACGTAAACAACAATTAGCAACATCCTCACATACTACTTTAAGTTAAGTCACTTTAAATTCATTTTACACTATTGTTGCTACTGTTATCAATGTAATTGCAGCGCCTGATGATGATGGCAAAGTCCATCGAAAGCTAGAGAGAATAAAAAAAGTACAAACAGTCCTCTTTGCTTAAATTTTGTCGAAGCACCCAACAAAAGGCGGAAGCTTTAATTTTTCACCTATATATATATACGAGTATATATATATATATATATATATATGCATGGCACAGTTAAAATTTTTAGGTCGATAAATGTCGTCTTGCAACACTGTCTGAAATGTAAGTTTGCTATTATTCTCAAGCATCCTCTCTGAACAGCAAACACCTTCGATACATGACATGTATGACCCCAAATCAGTATACAGTATTGCAAGTTAGATTGGAAGTAAGCATACTAGGCTGTCATTAAAGTCGATTTTGTTACGTAGGTATTTAAACTACGTATCATATATGTTATTTTAGCTAACTTCTTTGATAAAGAGGTGATGTGCGATTCCCAAGTTAAGCTTGCATCAATAATCACTACAAAAAATTTCACGGGTTCTACTAAATTACTTCTGTGTGGACGACTACTGAGTAGACGAGATTGAGTTTTTTTTTTCGCTATGCTGATTGACAAACTGTTGGCATTAAACCAGTTTTGACTGTTGTCAAAATGCTGCTGTGAATCGAGTAATACATGGTCAAAGTTACTATTGGAGGATATTGATGTCGTATCATCCGCAAATAATATATATTGATTGATGGCACAGTTTGGCAGAACATTGATGTAAATAAAAAAATTATTGGTCCCAAAACACTTCCTTGGGAAACTCCGTACTTAATGTGTAGATTGTTAGATAAACAATATAAACAATCTTGAAAACTAACATACTGTCTTCTGTCTGATAAATAAGACGCAATTAAGGACAGGCCTTTATTACTAAAACCATATAGCAACAACTTTTGAATCAAAACGTGATGTTGGACACAATCAAATGCTGTTGTAAGATCATAGAAGTAAGCGAGAGCAAACATGTTATCTTCCAGACATTTGTTGATCTGTTTTGGTGGATCTGTTGGTACGGTAACCAAACTGGTTGTTACAGAATAAATTGTTACCTTCGAAGGATTAACATGTCTGATTCTTCAGAAGTATTTCCAAAATTTTTGCTATAACTGGTATTATAGAAATGGGTCTGAAATTATGTGGACCATTCTCAGATCGTTTCTTGAAGAGTGGCAGAATCTTTGCAAGTTTTAATAAGGCACGAAAGATATTATTTTCTATACACATGTTTATCAATTTTGCTATAGGATATACTATCAAGTTATTTACAGTCTTCATAATTTTAACGTCGATGTCATAAGGATCTTTACTTTTCGAATTCTTGAAGCCACTGATTGCATCTCGAACATCATAGAATGAAACAGTGCGAAAGTTGAAATGTTGTGTATCACTGGTCTGTATAAAATCTTTGAAGTTTGACTGGGTAGCTGGAATTTCAGCAATAATGGTTTCAGCAATGCTGACGAAGAAAGAGTTTAAATCATTCGCGTTGAGAGTACACGAATGTGATTTTGATGATTGCACACCATTGGCTTTAATCACATTCCACATAGCTGCTTGTTTATTTGACGCTCTACGTATATATTTATCATGAGCATTTTTTTTCTCTTAATTCTGATATCTGATCGGTACTTAGATTGGAATAGATTAATCTCTTTCTTTGATACTACCTGGGGATTATCTTTATTAATTTGTATTATTAGTTTCAAATTCTCTCTCATCTGAGTCAATTCGTGATCAAACCAGTTGATTTTGTTGCGACAAATCTCTGATACTAACCTAGATAAATATTTCAATTGCCTGATTGACTGACACGACTCATTTGATTTTCTGTTTATTTCCGTTCTTTTTGCCTCGATATTTGCATTGTTATTTTATAAAAGCAGTTAAAAAAAATTGAGGTGTCCCTTTAGGCATTTTGCTAAAATACCGAAACCTCTGGGTCGACAAGCAAAGGAACTCGTAATTTCTTTGACGAAATATTTTGAGACTGAGCGAGATCATGGAGCTCCATCATTGCCTTTACAGTCGGTGAGAGAGGTATTAGGTAGTAAATAGAATTTATACTAGCTCTAGCATTTACAGAACATACGCTCCGTAATGTTGGTTGCAGTAAGGCATGTGCGTCACTGTCATTATTTGACGATGTGACGTAACTGCCTTGATTCAGTGAATAAACTATATATGTATGATCTAAAGAATATTTATTGAGAATGAAAAGACCGTTAAAACGCTTGTGATGATTAACATAAAACATATTTCGAAAGTGCCCAACAGCCTCTAGTTGTTATTTTTTTTTTCATAAACAACCTCTTTTGATGGGCTGACCAGTGATGTAACCCACCACAGCAAAATAAACATATAACATCTCGTTTTTTAGATCTTTTGGCAACCCGTTTAAGTCAATACTTATAATAACTACAATAATGAATAAGTTACTTGGCAAAGTTTTTGTATCTCCTTGTATTTGAGGCAGCTTCTCATTTATCTACAAGATAACAGTTTTATTCAACATTTGTACTTCCCACGCCTGCTGGCGAGGACATATTGCAATCGCGAAAATTTTCCGAAGTAAGATACGTTTTTTGGATGTTACATCACGAAAAACCATGCCACTCATTTCTGTCGGCCTGTCTGTCACCAATCAAATTTTGGTGACATTTTCGCACAATGTTACTACTAGGCCAAGGACGGAAAAGCTTTGTAGATTTTGAAAATCAGTTCAGTGGCGGTGAAGCTAGGGGCAAAACAAGAAAAATAAAGAATCGCTCAAACTTATCTTTGTTTTTTGACGTTTCAGAAGCTCCTGATTATTTTCAGAAAAAAGGCATAGAGATTGAAAGTTGAGGACGGTAACGGGTAGGAGAGGGTTGTTCGTATATTTGTATCCTCCGAACCCCGATGATTCTACGCACCTATTAGGTACATCATAGATTTCCGCCTTTGAAACTAGAATGATAGAGACATATTTACGGCACGTTTCTGCTCTCTGGGTTCACCGGCGGGTGTCGCAGTCTCCATGAGTCTGCTTCCATTAATTGCCGCGTCGTGCGATTCGGTACGCGGGAGGGGCGATGTTGCCAGATGGGCAGTTCTACGAGTAGGGCAGGGGAAGAATGCGCTTGATTTCTCTGTTGTACATATTCGCAACTAACTTTTTTTTTCACGGGTCCAACTTGTGCTAATTATAAAACCCTGTGAACTGATGATGGCGTTGCATGGGAAGTGTATTTAGTCAACCGACTTGACGCAATTTTTTTTAAACACCTATTTGTATTTGTATGAAATTACATATCCGTTATCAGCAAGATTTCACTTGAAGTTTTTATCATTTTATAACGTTGTCATTTTACGACTGCTGTGAAAAGTACTGAAACTAACATCTAACCCGAGTTTAAAGCGCAGAGTATCACACCCTCTGTTAAAAATTGAAAATACGAGTCTCCAACTATCTAAGCTTCAAGGTATTTCCCCAGACCGACCACCGCATGTAAAAGCCATACCCGTCACCTTTTCACAATAAATCGCGGCCATTGAGATAAATTAATAAAAGAGCTTTTCTCTCGATCCTTAACCATGCCTTCGGAAATAAATTTATTAGAATCGCTTCCACTCGTAAATTACGTCGAGGACTCTTGATTGTGCAAACGCCTTGTGCGTTATCGTGAAAAAGCCACAAGGACTGTGGCGTGGAATTCAGGAGGGTTGCTAGTTGGTGCGCACATACAAATTAAAACCAGTCTGGTATCTTGGAAGACTGATTTGCTAAACATTGTTTTATCTGTTACAGGTTAGTCAGCTTATTGCTTGGCCGTTTGCAGCGTAATATTATTGGTAAGAAAATATCGTGCAAAAAAGTGTACATTTTTGAATGCTATGATGCACCACGCACTTAGTATGTGTATGGTTCATTGTTAATGTCCACAGGGTGTAAACGTTATGATAGTCATTATTTAAATGGGTGATAGAGGGGTTAAAAGAAGCAAAAAGTTTGATTTAACATGGGGGTCAAAACGGCATTTTCTCTCAGATACCTGAAATTTTTTAAATTCGTAGGATTCGTACTTCTAAATAACCCAAACAAAATTGGAGTAGATTAGTCATGTAGGTTTTGAGAATTCCTAATTGATAATCCTAGAACACCTGTTTTCCGGCCATCACTACTAGTTTATTGAGCAATAGTTAGTTCAAAGGGCTTTTTATAGCAAAATACACTAGCTTACCTGGCCGATATGAATCGCAGACCATTCCGAAAGATAAATGTTAATTTTATGCAAAAAAAGGATGGGTTACGTTTTTCTTCTAAACTTCAAACATTTCGTATTTCTGAGTAATTCGCAACAAAAGATGATAGACAAATTCGATTCATTTTAAAATGTGTATAGTAAAGTATTTTTTTAGAATATTGTAGCGCATTTGTTCAATTACTCACAAATACGAAATGTTTGTGTTTGTTTAGAAGAAAAAGCGTAACCTTTGTTTTTCGCATGAAAATAACAATTATCTTTCGGAATGGTTTGTGATTCATATCGACAAGGTAAGCACGTGTATTTTGCTGTTTTGCCCATGAAGGAAAATCTACGCAGGATCACATATCAAATTGCCACCCATAGACGAAGTAAGTAGTAGTCCTAAAGCCAGCAAATCATATAAAACACCTACAGTATATTCAGATAAGAGATAGACCGGATGTAAACAAAAGGTTCGGGTGATTTTCACGCTAACGCCGCCGTCTCGACGTAAAACAGGAGCCCTCATTGGTCAATTCGCAATTAAATGCCTATGCCGAGCGGCAGAGCAGTCGTATCAAGGCAGAGTCACATTCAGGTTCAGACGTGTTACGTATGTCGTGTGCATCATTGCAATTTGATATATCTTTGGACGTTTTCGTTTGTTATCTTATTAAGTTGTTGAGTTTGTCGTTGTTATTGTTATACCTTGTTATTGATTGTTATTGTTATCAACTGCTTGCGCAAAATGCCCAGTAGTACAGATACTGCCGATGAAGTTGTAAACTCCTGTAGTCCACCAAGGAAACGCTCTAAAAAAAGACACCTGAGTGCAGAAATGAAAGAGGTCATTTTGAATATATATAAGATCGAGCGCGAGGAGAACGAGGCATCAACCATCAAAGAAATTGTTGTGAAGGTTTCTCACAAAGTTGGGGTGTGTCGCGCATCAGTGTTTAATGTGTTAAGACAATACAAAAAAAATCACACCTTTTCTGAGCCAATGACCAGTAAACATCGCAAAAGTATTGTTAAATCATTGGATGAAGCTGATAAGCATGCGATTAGGAGGAAAGTGCATGAATTCTTCTTTAGGAATGAAATACCTACTATAGATAAAGTACTGCAGGAGGTAAATGGAGATACAACGTTGCCAAATTTCAAACGATCAACTTTCCATGCGTTACTGAAGCATTTAAATTTCAAATGGAAAAAAACGGGGTCGTAATAGTTTACTACTGGATAGAGAAGAAATTGTGCTATGGAGGAGGGATTATTTAACAAAAATTGGGAAATATAGAAATCAAAACAGGAAGATTTATTACCTTGATGAAACGTGGGTAAACGCAGGACACACTACAAGTAAAGTATGGGTTGATGATTCTGTAACTTCATCCAGGAGGGCCTTTCTAGATGGACTGTCCACCGGATTAAAAAATCCAGCAGGTAAATACGAGTAATAGACAACAATCGGATGTTTTTCAAACCTTGGGAACAAGGTTCTAAACATTAATTCCAGGGGGCAGATAAAACATATTACAAGTAACAAAACTTTTATAACTTTCGATAAAATGCGTGGATGTTTTATTGTCATTTTCATTTGTTAGAACTTTTTCAAGCCATGTTTTTATGTGTTTTCGATATTTCAATAATTTTTTAATATAATCTTAAAATATGTCGAATATTATAAACTTAAAAAAAGTTACTAAGTTTTACATTGTGTACCGTTCCTAATATTTCTAATCATTTTAATTCATACTTTAAGCTTTATAAAGTTATAATTTGTTAATATTAATATTTGCGCGTATTTCAGGTTCCTGATCATTCATTTTTTAAAGGTTTATAACTTTAAATTAAATTGTGAAGCGCTGAGTAATCATACGACGTTCAATATTCTTTCTTTCAATATGACTAAATAATCCCAATTATAGCAATCTGATACTCATGTCTCAATGTTTTTTCGCTGAATGTGATGAAAACCTTTGAAAAAGGTTCGCTTATTGAAATAAATCTACACCAGTTAGTACTTCGATTTCCAGGTAAAGGGAAAAGGCTCATTATCTGCCATATTGGCAGTGAGGATGGATTTGTTGTTGACGGTCTGTGGTGCTTTGAGTCTAAGAAATCTGGAGATTACCACGAGGAAATGAATGGCGAATCGTTTGAACAGTGGTTTTCAAAAATTTTACCGAACTTAGAGGAAAACGCAGTAATTGTGTTGGATAATGCGCCTTATCATTCTCGAAGAATGGAGAAGGTCCCAACAACGGCTTCAAGGAAAGTTGATGTTCAAAATTGGCTCCGCTCGAAAAATATCAACTTTGAAGAAGCAATGCTGAAAGTACAATTATTAAGAATTGTCAAGGGTCACAAGGCGGAATATCAAAAATACGCCATTGACGAAATGGCAGCAAGTCAAAATAAAACTGTGCTCCGTTTACCTCCATACCATTGCGAGCTCAATCCCATTGAGCTCATATGGGCAGAGGTTAAAAATTATATAGCTAAGCACAATACAACTTTTAAATTTTGTGACCTCAAAGGACTTTTCAAAGAAGCACTAGAATTAATAACAGCGCAAAAATGGGAAAACTGTATTAAGCACGTGAAAGACAAAGTTGAAAAGAGAATGTGGGAACTGGACAATATTTTAGAGGAACAAGTCGAGCCATTCATTATTGACGTTGGTGCTTCAGGCAGTAGCGATGATGAAAGCTCATCAAGCTCATCTTTCCAATAAAAGATGTCGTTCATCAAATTCGGTAAGTTATAAGTAATTATAAAGCTACTGTATTTTTTAATTAATTATTGAAATTTTTGAGCCCATTTTGGCAAAACCTATTCAAGACTATACTTTCTGACAATGTTCAACCATGCACATTTTTTTACGTTTTGAACGTTTTAATTTGGTTACATATTTACCTAGAAATCAAAAAATATACTAATCAATATTCTAAAAGCAATTTTAAGAGATATACGATTATTTTTAATTTAGGCTAATTTAAACGCCATTTTGAGATTATATTCGACTGTATTTCACCAAACATCAGGCGGCATCCGAAGCTGGAAATCGAAGCGAACATTTTGAAACCCTTATGTATATTTACATCATTATATATTTCTTACCCCACCCCCACATGATCCTATATCCATCACCAATCGTATACACATCGAATTGTGCTAATTTACTACAAAGTTACGCAAAGCAGCATCTAGTACCTAAAATATGTACTGCGTGACTCTTAATACGTCCCTGCCGAATGTTACAGCGTTCGATGACCACGTGGTCTTGTTTATGTCCGGTCTATCTCTTATCTGAATATACTGTAGGGATCATAATAGACAGCCACCTAAAATGGGACAAGCAAATAGAAAGCTTAACGAAGAGATTAAGATGTCTTATACCAAAATTTAAATCTTTTAGGGAAATTCTTTCTGATAAAGACTTATGCACCATGTACAAAATGTTAGTACAACTGTTGTTAGCTTATGGAATTTTGGCATGGGGGCCGGTGTTGAATAAATACTACAGGAAACTAGAAATAACCCAGAAATGGATTCTTAAAATCATCTTCCACAAGACTATCACCTATCCAACCGATATGATATATAAGGTATCCAAGATATGTGATTGTAGGCAACTCTATTTTGAGAGTGTGTTCACATATATTACAAAACACAAGCATTTATTAAATTTCCTCCCACATGACCATCACAGCAGATCCAAAGATCATTCAGTACCCATACCGAAGCGTAAAAAGACCAGGGGTCAGAGGAGTTTAACTTTCCTAGGACCAAAAATATATAACTTAATCCCCCCTCAGATAAAAGATATTAAAAATACGAAGGCTATGAAAAAGCATCTAAGACTGTGGATTTTGGACCAGCATAGGCTCAAGATTCATCAAGCGATTGATATCAAAAATATCTACTACTACTGAAAGCGGAAATCTCTCTCAAGATTATTGAAATTTCAAAATAAAAAAAAATGTATAAATCAAACTGATTTGAATTCATAACTCCTGAATAATTGCATTTTATTACTTATTTTTACCAATTTTTGTTCTTGTCTATTCACCTAATATTGTCTTTTGTTTCAATATTGTCTCTATGCCGATTGCGTCTACCTCCCGATTTTGCGTCTCCGTCCCGATTGTGTCTTTTTAAAAATTTTACCAGTCCTTGTCTAATAAATTATATATATATATATATATATTTTTTTTTGTTTTTAGTTTTAAGTTATTTATACATGAGCTCAGGCCCAAGCGAAACGTTTTTTGGATCCATTCGTTTATTGTAGAGTCTTTTATCTACTACTGCTATACTTTTTTCTTTTAGCAATAAAGATTATTACTAATATTACTATTAAATGCTCTTTCAATGAACCCTGTATATTGCTCAATTAAACTAGTAGTGATGGCCGGAAAACATTTGTTTTGGGATACACAATTAGAAATTCTCAGAAAACTACTTGACCAATATACTCCAATTTTGTTGTTATTTAGAAGTGTGAATCCTACGGATTTGAAGAATTTCAAGTAGTTGCGTGAAATTATCGTCGCATTACTTACCAACAAGTGCCAAAACCTGAATTTTGCCTCGTTTTTCGGACATAACATTTTTGCTATTAGTCGGATCTTTTTACGTGTGGTCCCATTTCCCAATTTTTTTCGTTTCTGACAACACTTTCGATTGAATCCCAAAAAACACGTTTTCTCGTTCTTTGTTGTCAAATAAAAAGTTTTCACACAAAAATCAGTACCCATTTTATGCGTCCATGTTTTAAATACCCCCTTGAACAACTTGCACCAATAAAACCAGACTTTACAATTATTTCGGGGAAATTTGATAATATGACTAGACTATTATACTAATTATATGGTATGATACATCAAATATCAAATGAAGTTACGTTTGATGATTTCTCGAGAAAACCAGTTTACCACACACGCATTTTATTGCGAGCATTACCTTTGCAAAATTATTGTTCGAATGTGTCACTCTGCGACTTAAGTCTTCTAATGTAACTCCTGCAACTTATCCTGATGTTTTCATAGGACTCCATTCTCTGGTCGAATCAAAACCACATATATGTTTAGATTTCAGTTTATTGTACGACGTTTCGACCACCACTGTGGCCTTCTTCAAGTACAATTGACATCTGTGATATATTTTGTTTTCTATCTTCTAGGTGATATTTCGCTTCTTTTTGTTCTTACGTCACTGGCGAGTAAGTATTGTAATCGCGGAAAATTTTCAATTTGATATCACAGTTTTTGAATGTTACATGACAAAAAGCCATGTCACTCATTTCCGTCCGTCTGTCTGTCTGACAAAAAATTTTTTATTTAACGCTTCTAATGTAGATAATATCCAAGATAACCAAAATTACCCAGTCTGTCCCGCCAATGTTTGACCACTGCACAATCATAACGCCTACGCACACATGTCACCTTTCTGCGTTCAAATCATTCCGTTCGACTGATCTCCAATAGGTCCCTGAGATCTCTTCACCGGTCTTGTACAATGCCTTCAAAATTGCGTAGGGACTGTAATGTACGTCTGATGGTGGAGGTTCACCGCGATATCCATCTACCTCTTGTCGCCCGGTAAATCCTTTTGTAGAGGGATTTAGTCCCGCTGCTGCCGGTACTTTTTGTCACACCAAGGATGCTTCAAGGAAATACGTCATTGTTGCATTTTCCGTGGGTATGAGATTATAAACAGTGTTGAAATGAATACTACTTTTTCGGCAAGAATCGAAGACCGATAATTTGACACCTTTGTCCTACCGAATTGCAAAAAGCATACATTTTGTTGTTTTCACACCGTCTAATGATTGGATTACGTAGTATTAGCGATATCATACTTGCAACATATTCACAAACTTTCTGGTTTTAATAAATTATTTCGACATATACAATGTGTTTGGTTACGACATACCGATATTTAAGGGGGCATTTTTCAGCTATTTTTATCGACAAATCCACCCCCTACAATGTCCTACCTCACCCCTCTTGAAATGGCAGCATTTTTATTTTTACGTTACGTTTACGCTAGTGCAAATGAGTACCAGGAAGATCGCTAGACACTTAAATATTTGTCATCAAATTGTTTGGAGAATTTTAGTGGATTTTTTTGATATATTTTAAGAGTACAGGCACTACTTCTCATTGATTTTCCAAGACGTGTAACCTTGAAATAATCTTCAAGGTCAAATTCATGGTCAAGGACATATCCAAACTTGTAATTTTCCTTTCTTTGGATTCCCAGAGTCAAAAGAATAGTGTCCCATTTAACAAAATCAATTTGGTATTGAACTGTTTTTCAAGGTCAAAGTCAAGGTCATTTTCTAGATAACCATTAGATTGCTTAAGTAAAATCCTTCAACTCTTGTCCTATTTTTTTTTCTTTGGTCAGTATTTTCTGAGATAGGGGGAGAGGTCGGGAACTTTATGAGCACCCTGTATACAAACACATACAAAATGTACCTTCCGAGGCCGGGGTTTGAATCCGCGAGCTAGCATCTCGATGCCGTAAGACATCTGGTTACCCAAACCACCAAAGGCTGGGTTGGTAACTGTGAATCGTTTACTGCGACGATGTAACGTGAATAGCTGGAACGCCTGAAAACAATTTGTCGGCTGGGTGAGCGCAACCCCAATTATTAAGGGTATGGGGTGAGGAGAGGTGCTGGAATAATGCCCCGAATAAGCAGGCGGAACGATGGGCGACCCAGGGGACCCTTATGCGGACAGACAGAATAGTTGGGTGTTGAATGCAAATCTATGCTGGGTGTTGATGATGATGAAAATTCATTTGGCAGTGATAATAAGTGAGGGGAGACTGTGCCAGTGATGGAGTGGACCCAAATTATCTGTATGATATACGTATAAAAAAAATGTGAAAACTATTTGGATGGTTCTTACTAATATCACTGGTAGATGGACGTAAACAATTAGAGTGCCAAATTCAAGTAAGAGACATCAAAAAATTACAGGAATTTTATATGAAAAGATGAAGGTGGTCACACGTACTAGGTTTATGTATTTGACATACGAGTGGCGCATGATGCAAAGTGAATAGTCTCCTCCTCATCATATCCCACAGATCTTCGATGTGATTTAAATCCGGTGAACGGGGTGGCCACGGCAAAACGTTAACGCCTGCTTCTTGAAGAACGTCCGTAGGACGACGAGTAGGTTCCACACAGGGGGTTGTTGCGCTTGTGCAAAACTGGCATGTTCTAGAGGAAGAAACTCTTGTTGACGACAAATTTATTTACTTGGAAATTACAGGCAGGAACAGCGGGTACCATAAACGCATTGAAAAGACCAAAATACAGTATGACTGGGAGACGTTTAGATCAGTAATAGAGTGGACGGTTTTGTCTATTACCGACAACTACGACCCAAAGACGTGCGGAGAGCTCATCGAGCAAGCCTGTCAGGTAAGCAGGAGGTCTACTAGTGAGGCCCGGAGTTTTGTGCTGTACTGGTGGAACGAAGAGATCGATACCAAAAGACGGGCATGCAAGGTAGCTAGACGGAGATGTACACGGCGGCATAGAATAGGCCACATAACCGCATGACACGCCTAGGAAAAAACTATGGCTGGAGCTGTCTGACTCGCTAAATGAAGATATTTGGGGTGATGGATATCGCATAGTGACTGGAAAGCTAACAAACAGGTTATCAGGGGGTCTGACAACCGAAACTAAGTTGCAGATTGCTACGGAGTTATTTCCGCATAAGACCGATATACTTCAGGAGGATCCAACATGCAAAAACGTAGTGCTTTTGACCCAAGAGGAACTGTTAGTAGCTGCAAGTGCTATGAAAACAAACAAGTCGCCCGGGATAGACGACATACCGCCTGATGCAGTGAAAGAGGCAATCAGAGTGGCGCCTGCGTGGATGCTAACAATGCTGAACCAACTACTGCTACTACAGAAGTTTCCATCAGAATGGAAAATTGCTAAGCTCGTTCTTTTGATGAAAGAGCGTAAAACGGCGGGACACGCTGCGTCCTATCGGCCCATCTGTTTACTGAACACACTGAGTAAACTATATGAATGGCTCATCAGGAAAAGGCTACAGGAAGAAATAGTTGAAAGTGGAGGCTTTGCTGATTATCAGGACGGCTTTAGAAGAGCTGATTCCACAATTGAGGTGATGAAACACTGTTGAAAAGGAAGGAATGCCCTTCGTACAAATGGAGCGCTCTTATTGCACGTGATGTTGAAAATGTATCATGTTAAACGCCAAGAAAAATGTTAGAGAAATGACCATCTAGCCAAAGTCTAATTTTGTATCATTTGTTCTGCTTATGACTTACAGTCTGCAGACATACGTTTGATTCATTTATTTATGATCCCTTTAGCTGTTTTCTCCAAAAAATGTTTAGCGGTCCCCAGGGACCGCCGTGGCGTGGCGGGACACATATGCCTAGCATGCCATGGCGGTCCGATTTGCGGTCCGATTTGACTTGTTCGTTCCTGTTTTACTTGCACAAATCAATTTATTGCTCACCACGGTAGACTAGACGTTGATGCTCTAGTTGATAGTAGTTTCTTCCAGTTAGTGCCTTTTACGTGCAATTTTAAAATGAGTTAACGTGCCAAACGTTTGGTTCAACTTGCAAGAAACCTTTCCTCGAAGTATAGTAGGCTCAAGAAAAATATTACATCGGCAACATTATAAAATAAAACTTTTTCAGACTCCAGTTCGTCTTCAGAATCGCTGAACGATCCATTTCAGTGTTCCCACTTTTGCCTTGACGGCTTCGGAACAAGTCATAAATAAATGAAATTATCTAGGTATATCTATCATGGGGAGCAAGGTATATAACAAAAAATAGGGATATAATGTATGATCATTTTCTCTTTGTATATCCTTTTGGGCTTGAAGTAGTTGTTAGATGTTGCCTTGAAAATTCGAGGACTTCAAGCCATTTTATACTACAATGTGTAGGTTGGCTCTTGTTGTGGACCTCGTGTGTGATTTTTTCCCTTTCCATCTTCGTTTCCTCAGTATCCGGATGTATGGGCAGGCGTATATACTTTTGTAGTTTCATATGTGCATTCATTTCGGGCCTGATGAAGCCAACCAGAAGAAATACGTAACGCTCAGGTTACCTATCCTATTTTCTGCTCGAATCCACTTTACTTCTTTTTGTGGATTTTGCCCATTATTTTCCTATCTTTTGTTATCTACCTTTCTCCGCATGATCATTTTCTCTCTCTCTCTCTCTCTCTATATATATATATATATATCCTTGAATTTCTTTGCGTAGAAGGCAACTTAACTTAAACTCGAGCTTTCGAAGATCTATGTCTTCATCGTCTGGAGTAAGTCGGCGAGATTGTTGCTGAAATTGTTTTTAAACAACAGTGAAGGAAACACATAGTCGACGAATAAAAAACTGGACTGATGAGGTTAGATTAGGGGAGGTTCAAGTATTACGTAAGCAGATTTATTACAATTATTTACCCCCCCATCCCCCTTGTCAGCAAAAGTAAGCAAAGCTCTTATCCCCTCCCCCCATGCTTATGTAAACATTTGTCAATTAATGTATTGTTTTGTTTAATATTATAATTATAACGTTATAATTATAATTTGAAAAAAATAAGAAAATAGATTTAGGATAGAGATTATATTTTACTGATACGGTATTCAACATAGAGTAAAGGACAAAAATATTATATCTTACTAACATAACAAACTTATTTTAAATTTTTGGTACATATATTAAATTCAAATTAAGTCTTCAGTTCGTGAAACCCCCAATCCATGATTCTAAATTTTCGATGACATTGGATTGCGTCAATTGCTGCTCAGTGTTGTGAGTTTGCTCGCTTTCATCGGATTTTGGAATGTCTACGTCGTTCTCATCGAGCCATTCAACATCATGGTGCTCTAAATTTTGAATAATGCACATCAGTTCATTAGCACGACGAGCAGCGACTCTTACAGGTCTAACTTTCCTATCAGTGTGCGTGTTTACTTTTTTATGGATATTTTCGATGTGACGATTTAGTGACTTGACGGAAGCATGATAAAGACCACACGTTTTGCATGTTCGACTTGATAGCCTCAATTTTACCGTCGGAAAAAAATAATCGTAGGGCATTTGTAGGAAATCTTTGAGTGAAGCACTTAAGCGTAGAGCTAAATTGACTGGAAGATTAAGAAATTGCTCTCCTTCATCCAAAACCAAGTCATCAACTGTTTGTTTTACTTTTACAGGTGGTGGAAGAAACCTATTGTCTAGTAATCTAAATAGGCCACTTCTTGGACGACAGCATTCTGTATTTCTACATTTTACAATTTGAAGCACATGTTGTGAATACCATTTAATGTCTGGAAAATCAGGAAGATCTTGTTCATCTGCCCCAACATATTTTGCATTAACATTATAGCGATCAATTTCCATTGAACTCCATACTTCAGCTAATACATTTCCTGCAAATTCAAAATTAGATCTTTCTAAATGTTCATCAATTGTAACGCCACGTTCATCCAAATGAGACTCAAAATGGTCATGAGGCAATATTAAACCAGCCAGTTCCCGACTAAGAGGAGCCATTCTGCGCTCTACTCTGTTATACGCACTTCTTCCAGGAGCATTGGTAGCTAAAAACAATGCATCGAGATCATGTCGCTTAAAGTGTTGTATAGCAAACCCTATGACTTTTTGATAACGTGGATTTTCATTTGGCCCTCCATCAACCGTCATGATTACCACTGGTTTTACTAGTCCATGGTCAGTTTTAGCTAATGGTCGAAACTCTTCAAGTTCGAGAAGCGTCTCGAAATCCTGAGCAAGAGTATTAGCAGTAGATGAACTATGCTTTCCACTTCGAATAGCGATGTATGTTGGTACAGAATATCCAACGACTTGCGGTTGTCCTAACATATTTGTTTAGAGAGAAGGAAATGTACCTACCGCACGCAACGGCGCATTGCCGGCTGGGCAACTCGACAATGCATCGCTACAGTGTGAGGCTCGCACTCACTAAAACCTCCTCTTTTTTTCTAGACCGTGTTCCATCTACGGTACTACCTTGCGGCTTTAACCATCATAGATGTCCTAGCATATTGGAAGTGATTTTGATACCAGCATAAACAGATGGTATTAATTTATGACGCTCAGCGATTATACAATCGTGATCAGGCAATTTGATTCTATACGCCATGTGCCTTAGAAGAGGTGCTTGCTTATTTGCCGCAGTTACGCCAACAGGGACTCGAGCTTTATCATCTTGAGGTATGAAAAATACTTGATCTGGTCCAAGTATGGATGCTATGTTCTCTGAATATTGGATTGATGTTTCAGCGAACTTGATATCTAAGTGGCTCTTGTGGTGATCAGTTTGAGCCCGAATGAGCTTAACAAGAACTGTCGATACATGTCTTCGTCCCTCTGCAGAATTAGATTTTCTGGGAATCAAACGAAGATATGTCCCACTGCGACTAATGTCAAATCCTATTTTACGTAATTCTTGTGTGAGTTCATCAAGAGTTTTTACGCTGCGAATTGATTCCGTTCGTCTTCTATCATCTGCTGCACTCCCAAATGAAGCTATATCCGCGATTGTTTTCAATAGTGAATGTTGATTGCTTTCAAGATTAGGACGTCCCACTGAATTCCTCAGAGATAGTCTTTTTTTTATTTCTGGATTTTCATGACAAGTATCTTCTAACTTTCTTTTCATACAATCCCTGTGTTTCTTCTGGGCAACTGCGTTTTGAACCTTCCTGTTTAAAGACTGTTTTGCTGTTTTTATTTCCTCGCGCAACTTAATGATCTGTTTATCAACTTCAGAACGGCTTGGCATAGTATCTCTGGCAGAATACAAAGCATTCAGATTTTTTTCGAGTAGAGCAATCTTATTTTTCATAGCTTCCTGAGAAGGTTTTGCTTTCTGTTTATCTGTATTTTCATTAATTTCGCATTGCTGTTGTGATTCATTACCGGGTTTTATTTTATCTTCTTCCTCTTTTTTAATATTTGAAGCTGACTGTATAATTTGTGTTTTTTCTGCAGGTTTACAGGTTGCCTAAAAATAAAAACCTTCTATGGCTTCTGCTAAAGATTCTCTTATTACGCTACATAAATACAAAGTATGGCAATATATATGGTAAATACAAAACCCTACGGCTTTAAATCTAATATGTTTTAACGAGCAATTCGTTCCGGCCACAAAATACAGGGTGTTAGTTTTCTGTATATATGTATAAAACTAACATCCTGTACTTTGTGACCAATCGACAGAATCAATCATAAGAAATAAATCTATAATATAATGAATATTACCTCTATACTTTGAGATAGGCCATAATATTTTCTAATCAGTAAAGAGAAACTTTTTGGCGATTTCTAATATTTCTAGTACTCATAGGTACCTAAAATGATTTCGTCACTCACCTTAGAAAAAAAATTTAGTAGATTGGATTTATTCGTAGTCGCCGCTTGCAATTCTTCTTCGATTCTCTTAGATACAAAAATGTCTAGTTCCTTGTCGGATTTTGCTTGTAATTTGTAATTTCGCCACATTTCGTTAACTAACTTTTGTACATTTTGTACTTTCGTACTTGTATGAGATTTTTTAATACTTTCAAACAGTTTTTGGTATAACTTGGATTTGTCTATGTGACATCTTATTTAAACATTAAACTTTGGCTAATGGAATCAATGGTAACACAAATGTTAACTTGCTTTACTATGCTTACAATACGTCTACTCGCTATAGTATCCAAACGAAACAATACACTGATAGAGGAAATTTAGACAAGTGAACACCGCTGTTAACTAAACGTATGCATTATTTGCGAGAATCCCTGAAAATGCGTTTCATTTTCAAGCAAAGACAATGTGAGGGTTGCCATTCGTGTAAAAAAGTAAATAACTACCGATGACGTTATTACCATCTAGACCCCCCTCCCCCCCTTGTCATCCAAAATAAGCAAAGCAAAGACCTCCCCGCCCCCCATAGTGCTTACGTAATACTTGAACGGCGCCTTAGGACGGAATTATTTTATTATTAAATGGCCAGTCATAGCTTTTAAAAAGGTTTTTTACTTAAACGTTGATTGATTTAGGAAGAAATTTGAAAACTATCAACTATTGAAAATTTCTTCAAGATTTCATCTTTTTTTCACTAATCTAGATTATAATTTTCAATAGTTGATAGTTCTTAAATTTTTAAATTTCTTCCATAATCAATCAGCGTTTAAGTAAAAAACCTTTTCAAAAGCTATGATTTGCCATTTAATAATAAAATAATTCTGTCCTAATCGAACCTCATCAGCCCAGTTTTTTATTCGTCGACTATGGGGTTCCCTTCACTGTTGTTTAAAAACAATTTCAGCAACAATCTCGCCGACCTAGTAAGTAACTATTTTCCCCCCTAATTGTTAATTGCTGCTATTGTCAATAATTGTTTCTAGCTCCACACGATGATCACATAGATCTTCGAAAGCTTGAGTTCAAGTTATAAGAGTGTACTTTTGCAAAACTTTGCCTTATATATTATAACAAAAAGTAAGAAAATAATTCAAAATCAGCAAAAATATATTATATGCTTTTCTCCGCATGATCATTTTCTCTTTATATATATATATATATATACAGGGTTATCCAAATTAAGTGTCCACCATTAGTAACTTTGTTATTAGTGAAAATACAAAGTTGTTTGAATTAGCAAACTAGTAGCATTTTTAACGCTGGTAAAATGAGAAATAAAAAAAAAACAATTGAGAGTCGTTATTTTGATTTTTTTCAGTAAAATAACATTTTTTTAAATAGAAACCCCTGTATATTATATTTTTTTCTGTTAAAGCATCAAATTTTAAACAAAAAAGTTCATAATGACTTTTCCGCTAAAGTCAAAAATAAAGTCAAAATAACGATAAATATTTTTAATTATTTGCAGTATTATAATATTAAGACGGCTATGAAAACAACATGACGTTCGCGATTTGACAGCATTAAGATAAGCGACAAATTGTTAAACTGGACATACTCGCAACTAGAAGGCTTTGGAAAACAATGATAAAATCAAATAATGTCAAACATTAGTGTAAATACTTGTTTATAAGCTTTATTGTGTCATTAATTCAAAGAAAAATGTTCTCCCATGAAGAAAAGTGTGATATGTTAGAATGCTATTTAGTGTGCAGAAAATCCTCCAGTGAATTATATCCCGCTCGCATTCAACCGTATGAACTTTATCGAAAATTTAGGGGCAACGAAAATGTTTTTGCTAAAACAAGGGCAAAAAAAGAATTCATAATAAGCGAGGCCACGGAAATTGCAGTTATTGGATATTTTGAAGCTTATCGTGAGAATTCAATAGCAGATATTTTCAAGGACTCTAATTTCAGTTATGGTACTGTTCAAAGGATTTTAAAAAAATACAAATTTATTCCGTATAAGTACCGACCAGTTCAAACGCTTTTGGCAGGGGATCCAGAGAGAAGACTTGTTTTTTGCCATTGGTATCTTAGCTTCTGTCGCCAAAATGTAAATAACTTTCGTTACCTTTTATGGACAGATGAATCAAATTTTTCAAATTCTGGAATGTTTAATAGAAAAAAACACCATTATTGGTCAAGAGAAAATCTTTTGTTAGTACATCCAAGAGGCCCACAAGTCCGTTTCAGTTTCAACGTTTGGTGCGGTATAATTGGTTCAAAAATTGTTGGCCCGTTCTTTTATGAGGGAACCCTAACTGGTGAAAGATATGTGGAATTTATGTCAGAAATTCTGACTAATTTCTTAGACGAATTGGATCTTATAAGTAGACATCATCTGCATTTTCAGCAAGATGGCGCACCTGCCCACAACTCCAGAGGTACTTATCATTTTCTAAGTACTACTTTTAATGATCAGTGGATAGGAACAAATGGCCCAATACAGTGGCCTCCCAGATCACCAGATCTAAACCCACTTGATTACTTCTTGTGGGGTTACTTAAAGAACCAAATTTACAAGCGCAGGTACGATAACCTTGACGCGTTAAAGACTGCAGTTAGGGAAAAGATAACCCAGATAGATGGTAGGACCATACTTAAGACAGTTCGAGCAGTTGAAAAACGTGCCCAAAAATGTATTGAAGAACAAGGTGGTGTTTTCGAGCATCTTCTTTAAAAAAAATTGTTATTGTATTTTGTAAGATTATAAGTTGATGTTGAAAATAAAGTTTGTCGATACAATTTAATTGTTTCAGATTGGAGGCCATAACTTCAACAATTTGTAACCTAGGAGAAAAGTTATTGTAAGCTTTTTTGTTTAAAATTTGATGCTTTAACAGAAAAAAATATAATATACAGGGGTTTCCATTTAAAAAAATGTTATTTTACTGAAAAAAATCAAAATAACGACTCTCAATTGTTTTTTTTTATTTCTCATTTTTACCAGCGTTAAAAATGCTACTAGTTTGCTAATTCAAACAACTTTGTATTTTCACTAATAACAAAGTTACTAATGGTGGATAACCCTGTATATGTATATAAAGAGGATTCATCTGAACATTCTCCGTTTTGCTCTTAATTCCCCCGCCACTGCACCGATTTTCCTAAATTAAGCATCAGCTTACGTACCACAGGACTTTACAAATCACATCAACATCGTTAAAGCTGTTTAATCAACCAGAAAATATTATCTGGAATCGAAAATGTTCGTTATACCCCTCACAAATGTGTGAAAAGTAAGATCTAGCTACACAATATTTTGGTAGTAAAAACTATGGTTGATACAACTTTTCTGAAACCCTGTGGGAAGCAGAAAAAACACGTAGATGTTAACACAAATATGTAGACGGAAAATCGACCGCTTTTCCGGCCATTTTCCTCGCAAATCCTGCTATATGCATGTATGCACGTGCGGCGTTGAATAATCCTAATATTCCTTAACAGTTTCCAACACAAAAGATAGAAAAAGTGTGTTTGTAATTACAGGTGATTTATGAGGCGATGTTACGTTTTGCAAGAATTCTCGTGCTGCATTAAACACAGTACATACATTGTGTTCTGTGTTGTACAATTCACTGAGCTGGGATTAATTGCCCTTTTAATTAACTATATTATATTACTTCGAATATTTATAAAAGTCTAATTACTGTTTTAGATTACTGATCTAGTTACTAACACGCAAGCCTGTCAGGGTAAAAGAAAAAATATCCTACTTTCCATCTACGAAATATACCGAGTGACATAGAATTTAGAAAATACATAGGATCTCATGATCGATTGCAGATTATATCAAAGTTTGTTAAAAGAACAAAATATTTATCGCAACTTGTTGCGAATGCTTTCAATGTCAATTTGATGAGGTTCTTCGGAGTAATTTTGCCTGACAACCAACAAATACCTGATGACAATGATAAGACCAGCATAAGATACGTGGCATCGTTACGCCGTGAGGGGAAGCGTACTTACGGAGGTAGATTCTTCTTTCAAGCACCTGTAGGTAGACCTCATGACCTGCACCGCTAAATAACAAGTTAAAAGTATGTGTCTGTCACTGATGACTGACATGGCACCATTAAAGTAGTCTGGTGTCAGTCACCACATTTCGATGGTCATCAGTCAATGTATTACACTTTACCACTGTCAACAGGTATTTATTGGCCATACGAAGTCGTACACCTCTACAGGTCTTTTTGAGAAATTCGTTTTCAAAGCTTTTATAGATTCCGTCTCCTTTATCTATGACTAACCGCCGACACCGCTGTTTCGTGTTTATTAGCACTAAACAGAAACAAACAAGTGGGTATGCTCACCTACGATAGATCGCCAAAGCTGATTTTTCATCACCATCCCGCTCAGTGTGGCCAAACGTTTCGATAGGCAAGAGTGGCGCATCCCATCAAGAGTCCATGATTCTAACCCATGTATATGTATATTGGAAAAAACTGGGTGATTCAGAAGAACATGGCAATATCTCAAGAGTAGAACGTATACCCAAAACTAACAAAAAAAGTTCCTATACACATAGGTAACAATACACGCGATTCTGTATATTTTTACGCCCTAGATGAGATTGAATGAGGAAAAAACACTATTATTGTTTAAATAATGACAAACTTACACGTATTTTCAAAGTAGAACGGGTTGAAGTTTTTGTACGGATTTTACCTCAAATATTTAAATCAATTTTTATGTGAAGAAGTTTTTTCAGGATCGACGATTAATATAAAGTTGAATGTTTGTCAATAGGTGTTTGAAAAATTAGTGGTATAGAAAAACAAAAACAACATAATTTGTTTTTGGTTTCGAAATTAGAACCTCAAAAACCTATAGCTATAGGGACATTTTAGGAATTCATTTTTAAAAAAGCACTTATTTTGGAACCTACGAATCGCAGAAATATTTCCATGACTTTCTGAGTCACCCTGTGTACATTAATTCTGTCAGTCACCGGTCTGAATATTTAACAGTGGCAAAATTATGACAAAAAAATAAAGAAAATGAAATAGAAGAGCACTTGTTATGGACTCGCTACATGCTTGCATCAAAACACAGTCAGTTTCTTTGGTTATTTGAAAAGTTCTCTTCGGCTGAATTGAAATCGCCTTCCAATGTAAAACCGGTAGACGGTGAGCCATACATATACACACCTCTGGGCTACAGCGTTACCTCTCCGCCACTAATAAACATAATTTGAAATATACGTTAGGCGACACTATCTAGCCGGCTAACATATTCAACACCTTTGTGGAAGCCGCATTCCATTGGACCGGGTAGTGTACCTTTCAGGCCGAATGTTATTGTAGTCCCATAAAGTTAGATTCAATATCAAAATAATCTGGTCAGAGCGTTCAAGCTTTACATTTATTTAGTTTGGTTTCCGCAGAACTGCTCTCACAATTACGTTAATGCATAACATGAGCAGCAGAAATATGAACAGATGAAATATCTGACCTGCATAGTTTGCCACAAGGCGCAAGTCATAGGGCAACAATTGCTAAACATTTCTTAATTCTGAAGTCTGATACCACTTATTGAGCCGTATTCATAAAACAAAGGATATCCTTGTACTTGCAAATTTTGGAGGAAATCCTCCAAATGTGATTTATAATAATTTGAAGTAAATGCTTTTGCTTTTTGAGTATAACCATATCCTTCAAAGCAGTGACATAAGTAAAAGCATATTCACAATCTTCACCTTAAACTTGGTATAGGAAGCATAGCCTCAAAAATTCTTAGTGTGGTGAGTAGCAGACTCAACCTCGTAACGAACGGTGATCAAACGATGATGGCGGAAATTGTGGATGTTAGGAATGTTAAAACGTACAAACTTCGTTTACCTTCACTTCGTCTTGGTCTTGGACTTCAAAAAATTATATCTGTTCGACGAAGCAAATGTACAATGGCTTGCGGACAGATTTTCTGTTGAGAATGAGGAAACGCGAGGAGGAGCACTTTCATGTATTCATAAAATGAAGATATGTCTACGCTATCTCGGTGATCCTGGATATCAACAAGGTATTGGTCAGGAACTTGGTGTTAGTCAAGCAACGGTATCTCGGACTGTGGATAGAGTTGTGAACTACCAACCATGGCAAAGCATTTATACATTTCCGACAGCAATTGGTGTAATTGATTGTACACATATAGGAATCCTGAAACCAAATCGCCATGGAAATGAGTATATCAACCTAAAAGGGAAACCTACTTTAAATGTGCAAGCCACTTGTGATGCCAGAGAGATGTTCACAAGTGTTGATGTCAGTTGGCCTGGATCAGTGCATGATTCCAGAATATGGAGAAATTCACAGACTAGATCACAACTAATAAATAAAGCAAATTTTGTACTACTTGGCGATGACGGTTTTGGTATTGAACCATGCCCTTCAGAAATCCTACTCCAGGTGCAGAAATAAATTATCATAAGCCTTTAAAATAAGAAAAAGTTATAATTGAACGCTGTTTCGGCCAACTGAAACGCCGGTTTCCTATCCTACAGTATGTTTGCCGCATAAAGTTGGAAAATGTGCCGAAAATAATTATTCTTGTATTGTACTCCATAATGTTGCGAAGAGCTTGGGCGATCCTGACTTTGAGTTAGTTGAACAAGACCCAGATGAAGATGAAGGAAATCATGGGAATGACGAACTTTCTCTCCGCCAACTAGGTCAACAAATAAGAAGAAACTTGAGTATTATAATAAATAGTTTTACTGATTAAAGTGTAGTTATAAGTTATAATAAGTTTTATTTTCGTGAACATCAGAAGTTACAGGTGGCTTCTGATGCTGCATCATTTCTAATTTCGTTTTATAATACTCTTGTTGTAAAATACTTGTTGGGTACAGCTGTAATAGCACTAGACGTTGCAGTTCTTTTATAGTTAAACCTTTGGTTTCCCTAGTTTCGTATTTCTCTGTTGCTAATTTTCTTTTTGGTGGTAATGTCTTCTGAATTGCTGGCGCTGTAATACTAACTGTTTTCTCACTGTGCTCGATATACAGGGTGACTTTGAAGTTGAGTCATTAATTTTCAGATAATGATTGTAGAAGGAAGATAAACCGAAATATGTGTGTAAAAATAAAAAAAAAATAAAAAAAATTACCTTGTTTTATAAAGTATCCTCCCGACAAGTATTTCAATGCGAACCTGTATTTGACCGTGAGGTCTTGGAGCACCGGCATGCCCTCCCCTGTGAGGTCTTAAGTCACCTGATTCACGAGCCCGTTGTACTACATTAACAAAAGCTCGAGGGGTTGGTTGTACTCGATTGGGAAACCGATCTGCATAAATATGTGCCATTTTTTATTTCGTTTGAGCCACACAGCAAACATCACTATTCACTCACGCGTTACCGACTGACACATTGACTGAATAAAAACATCGTGATCAGCGTTTCAAATTCTTTCGCTTTTTTGTTTCCGATGCGATGAACCGATAAGGCGGAGTATATCCGTTGTTGCCAAACACGAGCACATAATATTATTATTGAGACAGGGCGCTACTCAAACTTCTAAAGGGCTATAACTTTGTTACTTTAATTTTACCACAAAAATGTTAAAGGAAAAAAACATTTCTTTTGATCAGATCTACTCACTGTTAAAATAAATGACTCAACTTCGAAGTCACCCTGTATAGTTAGTTCACTTCCTTCTGAATAGCACCTTTAATTTTCCCAATTGTAGGACTACAGTCACCTTCCATAGCTTTGAGCAACTTCCTTTCCCAATCTAACAATTTAGTTGCTTTATTACCAGTTTTTTAGATGTTTTTTCTTCAATCTTGATTTCATGTTGTTGAATTTTTTTTAATAAGTTAGTAATCTAATGGTTTACCGAATGTTGATTCGTATTTTTTCAACATCTTCTTCAAGGCATCGTCTTTTCTCATTTTTATTTTTGGAACTTGTGACTTTTTCAAAATAATGGGAGCAATGGCTGCGATGAACTGCAGGTCGTTGCCATTATTTTCTATAGTTTCCTCATCACTTGAGGATGACATGCTTATTAATTTAATAAAAAACTGTATCCAGTAAAAATACGGAACGGTCTGTGTAAGTTCTGGAGTACAACTGTCAGTGACGCTGAGTGAACGAACTCCCACGTCAACTACAAGCTGGAATAAGTCAGGACGTGTCGCTCAAGATACAAATACTAGTCAACCTTGTACTTCGTCTTGAAGGATATCCTCGCGGGTATAAGGTAATCATTATGAATATGAAAACAAGGATATGCTTATACTTCTACCTTTTTCTCCGAAGCAAGACCTTATACTTTTACCTCATGCTTCCGAGGATATGCTTCTCTTTTATGAATACGGCTTAAATTGTCACGTCGCGTGAACTTATGAGCTACAAGTACAAAGTAAACCCACGATATGTACTTACTCAAGAAGGATACTTATTTAGAAATATACTATAATTCTCCTTTTCACATGATCATTTCCTTTTTCTTTGCTCCTTTCCCTTCTTCTATTCTTTTTTTCACTGACACCGCCTGGTTGCTAGTTCTCCAGACCTTGTAGATTAAACTTCGATTAATCCTGTGCGGTCAGGTTCATGTTTTATTACGTACAATCACTCATTTTATATTATAGATACCTTGTATTAGTGCTAGTGAATATACAATGACACATCAAGTGCCATACAGTATGTTACCACCAGTATTACAGATCCAGTCATCATAGGTAGTACTAATGGCAACTCTGGCTTGATGCTGATAATTAATATATTCGACCTGCAATTCGACCTCTATCCTTTGATTTTCCAAATCACATAAATCAGTCGGCATTCGGATCAGTAACATCATTGATTATCATAGGTTCATCTTCAGGCAAGCCGGTCCTGCCAAATGAAAATTGGGTCGGTTGCATCAGCGCTTCTAAGAGCTAATAGTAATGTTCTGGCATCACATTTTCAATAGTTTGAAACCGACTGAGCATGCGCAGTGGAGAAAACATCGATACAAGCATCTAAGACCATTGTATCTGACATTTGGTCGATTTTTAGTTTTTAGTTGTTTCATATAGAGGTTACTAATACTTTCAGCTAGTATAAGAATTAAATTTTTTTGTAGCAAAGATGAGAAAAAACTATTTTAAATATCAGTGTAACTGTATACTGCCACGGTACAGCAGTAACGTTCGATACAATTCCACTACAGTTTACGCAGGATAGTTACGCATCTACCACAACCCAGTTGTTATTATTAAAACATTTACAGTGTTTATCAATGCGCGCAAACGTATTATGGCACATTGTAAGTGACTTTACAATGATGTTGCACGGAAAATGTCAAGCAAATACACATTAGCGTCACTCTAATGTTAATGTTGCTGTAAGAGCCTTTACAATGTTATTACAGGTACAGTTTATGTATTTTTATCATTGTGTGTAAAATGTACGTATATGATGGGAAAATAAAGAACATTATTATTATTATCATATGCTCTTACAATTGATAAATAATGACTATGTTTTATGGAAGAACATTGTAACATACGTACAATGATTATACAGCTAAGTGCACGTTTTCGTCACATTGTGATTACCCGTTTTTTGCTATTTGCATGAATTTTTCCAAATTTTTTTAGAAAACAGCGTTAACCAACGACTTATCTTTACAAAATGACATAAATGTGTACCAAGTTACCATGCATAGTGCCAAAAAGCTTAGTCAAAGTTGGTAGAAAATTGATATGGCTCTCCTGAAAACTTGACTTTTGTCAGTTACAATGTTCTTAGATGCATGTATCGACATGTTCAAGCAAGGGTGAAACCTAGGTGGGTATATCGATCCGCTGTTTCAGCAAACCAATTTTTGGCTTAAAAACTGGTTTTGAATGGTCAAAACAATACAGAGGATTTTGGCAAAAGTCTCTGACATGCGCAGATCGCACAAGATCCCGGAGGATATGCTCTCTCCAGGAAGCTAGCCCGCACCTTACCAAATGTATGGCAAAAAAATGGAGGTTCTTATTATTTTTGCACTATGCTTATACTGCTTATTTATGTCAGTTCGGGATAAAAATGAAATGATAGCATTGTTAGCTCCAAATGAGTGGGCAGCTAGAAGATCTAACTATTTCACAACCTTTGCTGTACTTAATACAAAGTCGTATATGGCAAGTTGAACGTTTCCGCACCAGCTGAGCTATTTTGTCGGCTACGATTTCATGGCTAATAAATCATAGGCAACCAGTAATCATCCTGGTAACATCAGAATACCATCATCCCATAAGACCAATTGGCCACAACGGGTTAAACAAACTGATCGACTGTCATAAACATAGTACAGCATAATTATAATACTTATCTTCATTAGGCTTCTGCCGGTGTTTGCATATTAAGTAAGAAGTCCTGAAATCATCTAACACCATAATTGCCTACAAAAACTCGCACTTTAAGGTATTTCATGAAATTAAAAGCTGACGTTTATATAGTAAAAAACAATGATCTTTAAAAATTTCGTGAAACATGACAATTTTGGAATAATATGCCAAACCAGTACAATGCAAGTATTGCTTCTAACAATCCATATACAGGGTGTTTCAGTTTATTGTTGCATAACTTTAAGATTCGATAGAACTTTTAAAATTAATGCATAAAGTCTATATAAACATAGGTCGAAAATGCGTGGCTTCCGAAATACAGGGTGTTTGAATTTACTTTCTAAAATAGTTTGTTTTTAAATATTTCGCACAGTATTTGATGTATAACAGTGAAAATTGAAAATTTTTTCTTGGTGCAATTTTTTGCTTTTTGAATAAAAGAACTGTTTCTTCACACTTTTCAACATAAAAAAGCTCTCTTGTGAATTTTTGTTATAGTTAGCCGTTTTTGAGATATTTCGGGTTCGATGCATTTTTAATCATGATAAAATAACGTTAAAAAGTCAGTATCTCGATAATTTTTAGAAGTAGGCTGTGCCTGCAAATATTTTTGAAATTGAAAGCAGAATAAGGTTAAACGTCAATTAGTTGACAGTTAGTTTTGTTGTCTGTTGAAACCTGAAACGTTTTTTTGCAATTGTGAATGCACGAAATTTAGTTTATTTTACCTATTTTATAAAAAGGCCATTTTTATTCTCCAATCAAGAGTTAGCGGATATTCATTTTGTGTATGGCTTTGTAAATGGAAACGCAGCAGAAGCAGCCAGAGAATACGCACGAAGATTTCCAAACAGACGACATCCAACTCGCTCAGTATTTGTAAGAGTGCATCGCCAAATAATTGAAAATGGTTTTGGAAATCTCCAAAGGGATCAAAACATAAATGTTCGTCAGCGCAGATTTACCCGTATGATTCTGCGTGAGTTTGATAGAGATCCGACCACAAGTGTAAGGAGAGTTTCTGGTGCCTTGGGAATTTCAGCAAGCCATGTTCACCGTGTTCTTAGAAATGACCATACGTCCTTACCATTTGCAACCTGTGCAAGGACGGAAAACGAAGAATCACATCTTGTCAGTGGATTCTTGATAGAACTGATAATAATAGGGAGTTTTTAAGTAACGTTTTATGGACCGATGAGTTATGCTTCACTAGACGTGGAGTGGTAAATTTTCATAATCAACATATTTGGTCGCATGAAAATCCGCATGCAGTTCGGGAAAGAAATTTTCAGCATGAATTTAGTGTGAACGTGTGGATTGGTATCTACCGTAATCGACTATTTGGACCCTACCTTTTGCCTGCAAGGTTAAATGCTGCGACCTTCTTGGAATTTTTAAAGGCTGAACATGCAAATATGTGGGATGATGTTATGTTAGATTTAAGAAGATTGGCCTGGTTCCAGCTTGATGGTTGTCCAGCTCATTATTCGAGAATAGTTAGAATCTGGCTGGACGAAAATTATCCAGAAAGATGGATCGGCCGTGGGGGACCAGTCGCCTGGCCTCCACGATCCCCTGACCTAAATCCATTAGATTTCTTTGTGTGGGGATTTCTAAAAGAACAAGTGTACCAGACTCCCGTAACCACAAGAGATATACTAATAGACAGAATCAGGAATGCATGTGATGAAATAAGGCCTTATTTGAATAATGCTACACCACGTTCGATCATTCGTAGATGTGAATTTTGTATTGAACAATTGGGTTTACATTTCGAGCAACTACTTTAGATTTTGTATGTTTGTTCTAACTATCCAATAGCATTTTAGTTGTAAATAATTAATTTAATTTGTTAAAAATAATGGAAAATTAAACAAATTAATATTCTGTTCTTTTGTGTTTATTTTATTTGGAGTTAGGAATTATTGCTGTGTTTAAAAACACAATCTAAACGATCATCTTAATTACTTGTAATGCCCAAATCGAAAATGTAAAAAAAAATATTATTTTCCCGTAAATAATTGTAAATGCATCGAACCTTAAAAATCGAAATATCTCAAAAACGGCTAACTATAACGAAAACTCACAGAAGAGCTTTTTATGTTGAAAAGTGCGAAGAATCAGTTTGTTTATTCAACAAGCAAAAAATTGCACTAAGAAGAAATTTTCGGTCATTTTAATACACTACAGGTACAGTACAGCGCCCTCTAGCCTACAGTGAAACTATGTCGTACCAAAAAACCCTTGGGTACCAATTTTTACTGTTATACATCAAACATTGTTCGAAATATTTAAAAAAAACTATTTTAGAAAGTAAATTTAAACACCCTGTATTTCGGAAGCCACGCATTTTTCGACCCATGTTTATCTAGACTTTATGCATTAATTTTAAAGGTTCTATCGAATCTTAAAGTTATGCAACAATAAACTGAAACACCCTGTATATGATGAGTGGGAGATATCAGTAAAGAGAAATTTATCTTGTAGAATTCTATAGAAGTCCACCGTGGTCTGTCTTATTTTCGCAATAGTTAAATGACGTCAAAATACTGGTTCGTTTTTGCCCATATAATTAATTTAATTTGTTAAAAATAATGGAAAATTAAACAAATTAATATTCTGTTCTTTTGTGTTTATTTGGAGTTAGGAATTATTGCTGTGTTTAAAAACACAATCTAAACGATCATCTTAATTACTTGTAATGCCCAAATCGAAAATGTAAAAAAAAATATTATTTTCCCGTAAATAATTGTAAATGCATCGAACCTTAAAAATCGAAATATCTCAAAAACGGCTAACTATAACGAAAACTCACAGAAGAGCTTTTTATGTTGAAAACTGCGAAGAATCAGTTTGTTTATTCAAAAAGCAAAAAATTGCACTAAGAAGAAATTTTCGGTCATTTTAATACACTACAGGTACAGTACAGCGCCCTCTAGCGGCTACAGTGAAACTATGTCGTACCAAAAAACCCTTGTGTACCAATTTTTACTGTTATACATCAAACATTGTTCGAAATATTTAAAAAAAACTATTTTAGAAAGTAAATTTAAACACCCTGTATTTCGGAAGCCACGCATTTTTCGACCCATGTTTATCTAGACTTTATGCATTAATTTTAAAGGTTCTATCGAATCTTAAAGTTATGCAACAATAAACTGAAACACCCTGTATATGATGAGTGGGAGATATCAGTAAAGAGAAATTTATCTTGTAAAATTCTATAGAAGTCCACCGTGGTCTGTTATTTTCGCAATAGTTAAATGACGTCAAAATACTGGTTCGTTTTTGCCCATAATATTATCGGGCAGACCTTTATGGCAGAACTTCCTACAATATATTTTATCAGCAATTAAATCCAGTTTCACCGAACTAAATGTGATATTGTCTGGTTCTTTTTCCGTCGCATCGGTCGCGTTGTCTATCAGGCAGCTTTTTCTCTGAGAAATTTGATGTTCTAGTGCACTTGTGATATTCGTTGAAGAGCTGTATCTGCCAAGGTACGGCATATATGGGCAACCTGATTTATTTAATGTACTTTTTGGGAACTATCCTTCGTATATCTTTGAAATAATTGTGCAGGGTGTTAATAAAGTATATATTAAGACGAAAAGTTGATACAAACATAGTTCCGCAAATTCATCGATTTCAAGATAAAATTTAACAAACAAAACGTTTTTTCGTAAATTTCTTAAATATTCCCGTAATTTTGTTGCAATTTGGAGGTGGTATCTACTTAGTAATCTAAAAGGGCTTTCGGCTTCGTTACAGCAGCCCCTTATTTACTTTTTCTCTCATTATCTGCAATATCATTTCCATGGCAAGTTGATAACATGCAAACATCACGCTTATCGTGTCACTTCAAAATTGTGATGTTGTCTCGTTGTCAAGCGATTACGTCCCCTTTTTCCAATTGGTCTTAACAAGTCCTTTTAGAACTCCCTTTCGATTTTTTCGGAGTCTCCCACAGATCTGGGGAACGATCTAGCAAATATTTAGCTAAAAGAATACTGGTGCAAAAATTATCAGTTATGATCAGCCGTCCTTCATTCAATAAGCCTTCAGCTGAATTTAATACCACAGATCCAGGCTCATCTAACAAGAGAATTTTGGGATCATCTCCACAATAAATAGAAAAGGAATACGTAAATCTCTTTGTGGTGCATAATTTATAGAACTTTCCGCCATATTTGCTACATTTTGAGGGGTTGCATTGCATAAATTTTGACCTTCTAAAGGAAATCACTTGCTCGGGTATCATCGGACTTTTGTTCACATATGATTCATGGACGTGAGACATACAGGGTGTTCCTTAATGATATGCGAATATTTAAGGGTGTGAATCTAAAGGAAAAATAATGTTAGTTTGCTTTATAAACTATAGTCCGAAATTGTTTCCTTACAAAAACTCGGGGTGTTGAAGTTTTAGGAAAAAAATGGAAGTTAATTAATATTTTCAGAACCGCTTCAGATATTTCACTGATATTTAGTACGTAGTGAAAGTTAATAAAGTTGCATATCTTTCAATGCAAAAATAATTTTTAGCTTGAACAGTGGTGTGCGTACGTATATTGACTTCGATATTTTTCAAGAAAGAAATAGGCCGCCAATGGTTTTTTGCCAAATAAAAATTTATAAACCAGACGGATTTATCACCAGAGATATCCCGATCGTGCTTTGCCAGATAGTCGAACCTTTTCCAATATTGATCGTCGTCTTGTTGAAACTGGTTCTGTCCGAAAGGAACATCTGAAGGCAGACTTCTAAGTGTGAGAACACCTGAAATTGAGGAAACAGTGCTGCACGAAGTCGAAGAACATCCTGAAACGAGTACGAGGAAGATTGCTAGACACTTAAATATTTGCCATCAAATTGTTTGGAGAATTTTAGTGGATTTTTTGTTATATCCTTACCATATTTTAAGAGTACAGGCATTAGTTACTATTGATTTTCCAAGTCGTGTGACCTTTTGTCAGTGATATATTCAAACAATTACACAAAATCCGCAATTTGTATCAATGATTCTGTTCACGGACGAAGCTAATTTTTCTCGAAATGCCATTCAGAATTTCCGCAATAATTATTTGTGGGCAGAAGAAAATGCCTATCCCGTAACCGAAACCCATTTCCAACCTCAATTTTCGGATAACGTATGGGCAGGAATTACTAGCAACCACTTTATTGGCCCATTCTTCTTGCCGGGACGACTTGACGGACATACTTACCTCAATGTTATTCAACAACAGTTGCCTTTGCTGCTTGATGATGTTCCGTTAGTAATAAGAAACAATATGTGGTACATCCATGATGGTGCACCAGCCCATTTCAGTGTAGCGGTTCGTAATTATTTACAAACTGTTTATCCAAATCGTTGGACTTGCCGCGGTGGGCCCCAAGAATTGCCACCAAGGTCCCCAGAACTCAACAGCTTAGATTTCTTTTTGTGGGGCTATCTTAAGAGACTAGTGTACACAAGACCCATTAACACTGTAGAGGAATTAAGAGAAACAATAGTTGCAGCTTGTGAAAGAATAAAAAACACTCCAGGGATATTTCAACAAGTGCGCAGTTCCATGAGAAGGAGGGCGGAAGCATGCATACTAAGTGAAGCGGGCCATTTTCAACAATTTTTGTAATCATTTCGTTGGTTTTAATGTTATGTATATGTTGTCAATTGTTGTTGTTCATTACTCCGAATGTGTTTAACTTTTCCTATTAAATTAATAATAATTTTAGGCAAGTTAGACAATAGAACGGTTTTTATTTTTTTACTCAAAAATGGCGCATCGAAGGAAAACAGTTCACAAGAGATCATTTGTTTTAAATTGAACGGGAAATTTAAAAAGATTTTTATTTGGCAAAAAAACATCTTAGTCAATACCCGTACGCACGCCACTGTTAAAGCTAAAAATTATTTTTGCATTGAAAAATATGCACCTTTGTTAACTTTCACTACGTACTAAATAACAGTGAAATATCTGAAAATATTAATTAATTTCCATTTTTTTTATAAAACTTCAACACTCCGAGTTTTTGTGAGGAAACATTTTTGGTCCGTAGTTTATAAAGCAAACTAACATTCATTTTTTAAGTAGATTTACACCCTTAAATATTCGCATATCATTACGGAACAACCCTGTATATCATTTCAACTTACACGTTCATGAGTCATATGTGAACATGGAAGATGGAGAGGAGAGAGTGATGAGATTTTGTCTATAAAACATATTTGAAAACATGTTATAATAGTATATTAAGAAAATATATGTCTTTATCTTGAGAACGAAGAATTAGCGGACCTATGTTTATATTAACTTTTTATCTTAAAATTACTCAATTACTCGAAGAATCGTCTGTTACATGTATGATAGATACTTGATAAACACCTTGTATACGCGATTTCTCGGTGGTTCGAAAAAAAATGACGTCAGGTTATCAATTCATAAAGGATTATAGTCAACGCCAAACAAAGTGGCGTGCACGTCATCAAGGTGGGTGTGTTGAAAAATTTACATTGTTGCCAAACTTTTTGTAAAATAATAAAATTTATTATTTACATATCTAGGTTTATAAGCAATATTAACCTCAAATGAGAACAAAAATAATAGTATAATAAAATTATAGATCTGTACTTGCATAATCATTAAGTATGACAATTATTGATCAGATGACACTATGAAACTACCATATTTAATTGATAGCTTAAAGGTACTGAATAAAAATCCAAATGGGGTCCTCCAAATTTTATGCATGGTATTTATTTTACAGAATTCATACAGAAAAATGCATTCTAAAATTAGGTAAGCTACTGGTGTAAGCTTTTTCTGTACAATAAAGTTAGTCGGAGTTTCTTTCTTCAGCGCTGTCTGAATCTGAATCTTCATCACTCTCAAAGTTGATTATTAAAGGTTCGATGTCTGGTCGATCAAAAATTCGTTCTCTTTCATACCATTTAAAAATTTCTTGCTCAGTATGTCGAACACTATTTTTCCACATGTCTGGGGTAACCGTTTGTAGAGCCTCGTTCCACATATCCAAACAGTCTTTTTCACTGTTACCATCTCTACCAATATGTCTGTTATAGTAACCTTTTGCTATGCCCCAAATTAACTCAATAGGGTTAAATATACAATGGTAAGGAGGCAGACGAAGAACTTTGTGCCCATGTTGTTCCGCCAATTCATCAATCACGTATATTTTAGGTGGTTTGTTTCTAAAAAAGCAGTTATTTTAAGAATAGGAATAAACAAAAGAAATATAAACTGTCGACCAAAATATATATAATTAAGAAGCATTATGTACCGAGCAACAATACTCAATAGCTCTGTTTTAAACATTGTGTTTAAAAATGGTATGTTTTGATTTGTCAACCAGTCTTGGATATTTTTTTTTGTCCATGCATTGTTGGGCACTTTGTTCAATATCATGCTGTGATAAGGGGCGTTATCCAGTATAATCATAGATGGACTCTCCAATTTTTCTAATAACTGATGTTGAAACCATTTCAAAAAATTGTCCTGGTTCATCTCTCCATGGTAATCGCTCAATTTTGTTTTCGAAGAAAATATCGCTTCACTACCCTCAATAAACCCATTTTCATTTCCAGCATGTAATATAATGTATCTAAAATATATTAGTTTTAAATTTTATAGTGCAAATTGTGTAAAAGTACATACCTTTTACCATCTGTTTTAATAGCTTTCACGCTTTTTTGGTTTCCATTTTGCCAAGAGCGACCTATGGTCCCATTTTGAAATATCCAAGTTTCATCGAGGACAAACTGGTATAAGGCCTCAACCTTGGCTTGATTGTATTGCCTTAGAAATTCCACCCTTTTCAAAGCTATACTTGGTAGTTCCATGAGCCCTCGTCGCGGATTGTCCTTAAGCCACTTAAATCCAAGATCTCTAAGCAACCGCCTTAAAGACGTGGCACTACCATCAAATAATGCCCTATCTCTCAATCGAGACCATAAAGTTTGTATCGTAACTTGTTCTTCTGAAACCATGTGTAATATGACATTATAATTTAGTTAACAAATTAATGCAAATTTCTGATAAGTTATTATAATAAGATCTTACTTTTGTGATACATATTATAGATCACTTCTCGAATGGCACTTGTATCCAATGTCGCTGTGTTGGTTACACGTTTAATATAACTCCGCTTTTTCTTGGGCGATTCTAAATTTGCATCACTTTTCACACCCTCGGAAATACGACTAACTGTCCTTAAACTAATTTTTAAAGCAGCAGCAACACGCTACAAAAAATGAAATAAAATTTCACTATTATTAATATACATTACATATAATTATTAGTAACCTACCTCTTGAACAGCATTTAAAGGCAACAAAGGCCCGTTGTTGTCCCTTTCTTGCTCAAAGTAGTGCATTAACGAGGCCACGAGTTCCTTACACCGACTATTTAACTGTTTGGGCATCTTTATATACCAAAATTGCCTTTATCTACTCGTAAAATGAATAATTTTGTTTTGAAACAAACAGTTGTTGATTTACAGTATGCGGGGCCAAAGGATTTATAAAGATTTGAAATGCCACAAATTGATTCAGTGTCAAAATTAATACAAATGTCAGTTCCCAGTTTAAATAAGTTTCAAGGTGACAATGTGTCAACGCTGCGAAATCGGTTTAGTGCGTTTACATGTCGATAAGTGATTGGAGCGTTTGCAAAACATTTTATTTCGCATAATGCGTCTAAATTTATCAGAAAGCAACTTATGTGATATTTTAATAACAATGTTTATATGACTATTAACCATAATAAGAGAGTAATGACCATTTTACAATTTATATATCACATTAATATGAAACTGCAATAGAGCAATTGTTTGTGATAGAAACCTAGGCATTAGGTCGGGGAATTTTTATCGTGATGACGTGCACGCCCCTTTGTTTGGCGTTGACTATATATCTTGACAAATACTGCTGTGTGTACAACGACAGTAAGGCCTGTCTGAATTTTGACATTTAATAATTAACATTTTATTTTTAGGTTAAAAGGCATTAACATGCCTTAGTAGTAGTTTCTTGTGATTTACCTTCTCATTTAGTTATATAGAAAACATCAAGCGAGCCAATGAGTTCCCATCTGAAGATCCCTCAATATCTGGCAGCTATAAGCGCTTGTATGGGAGCAATGTGTGCGGGAACCGCCTTAGCTTGGACTTCTAACATCACCGGTAAACTGAGGAAAGGAGCCCTAAACGGCTTAGAGATGAACGATGAGCAATTGAGCTGGACAGGTTCGTCGATGACCATAGGTTGTATGATCATGTGCTTCCCTATTGGAATCGTCTGCGATAAAATTGGACGAAAAACAACCTGCATTCTTACAGCCATTCCTTTCTTAGTAGGTTGGTTGATGATTATATTTGCAAATCATACAATGGTCCTATACGGAGGTAGATTCCTGATTGGCGTAGCTGCTGGATCTGTCTGTGTGTCTGCTCCAATATATACCAGCGAGGTCAGTCATGCAGAGGTCAGAGGAACTCTAGGGATTTTCTTTCAACTGTTTATGATTATAGGAATCCTTCATGCTAATATTTTTGGGTTTGTACTGGAATTAAGATATTTCAATATGTCGTGTGCAGTGTTTCCTCTGAAGTTTGCTTTCATCTTTATCTTCCAACCAGAAAGTCCGGTTTACCATATGGCCAAAAATAATTACGAAAAAGCAGAGAAAGCTTTACAACAACTGAGGGGAGACAACTATGACTGCGACGCTGAGTTGAAACAGATACGAGCTACTATAGAAGAAGAGCAAATGTATCCCAGTTTCAGGCAGGCTATGAAGACAAAAGCAGCAAAGAAAGCAACTTTAATCTGTTTCATGTTGATGTTTTACCAACAGTTTTGCGGCATCAGCTCAATGTTGTTTTACGCACAGGAGCTTTTCACCGCAGCTGGTTGCCAATATGAACCTGTAGAACCTCCACTTTGCGTGATAATATTTGGATGCATACAACTGATTGCAACGATTTTTTGCGCTGTCGCTATAGAACGAGTGGGTAGGAAGATTTTGCTGATGACATCTTGTGGACTTATGGCGCTGGCTTCAATGATAATTGGTGCTTTCTTCATTTTAAAACACAGAAATATTTTGAATGAAGGTGCTCTTAAATATTTTGAGTGTGTTCTGCCTCTAGTAGGCACCACGATTTTCATCGTCGCATTCTCAATGGGCTTGGGACCAATACCATGGATGGCACCTGCGGAGATTTTTCCCCCAGAAGTAAAGTCCATCTGCACGGCTACAGCTGCCACTTTCAATTGGCTACTGGTCTTTCTGGTATCAAAGTTTTACTTGAATTTGGCTGACTCGATTGGCCATGACTCCACGTTCTTCATATTTGCTGCGATATCGATCTCGGGGGTGATTTTTACCCGGTTTGTGGTGCCCGAAACCAAAGGAAAGACTTTTGCGGAAATTGTTAAGGATTTGACGGGTAAAAAAGAAGAGGAGTACAGCGAGATCACAGATAACAGTATAATATAAACGTATTGTAAACAAGGTTTTAATAAATGCATAATAATTAAGAATTAATGCTGATATGTTTATCCACATAGGTGTTAGGACACTGGTCGTACACACTACAGTAAGGATGTTGCAAACAAAAAAGCCTGAACCCCGAAGGTTCTCTTTTGTATGCCTTTTGAATAGCCGTAGTCAAAAACATTTTTGGAAAGTTGATAAAACGCGAAACTTTGTTATTTGACATTTTTATTTCACGCATAAGCGAAAGAAGTGTATCAAGGAAATAGTATTTAATGCGTTTTTATTCCCGGTATAGTGTCGATAGAAAACGCATAAAAACGACCCACTGGTCCACAACAAATAAAAAGTGGTATGTCCTGGGGGTCTGACTATATCTTTTCCATCTATTTTTCCCTCTGAACACGAATCTGAAGTAAAAGTTGGGAAAATGGACAACTATTACAATAATTTAGAAATCAGAATAAAAAACTGGTATTTTTTGTGGATGTGCATCTCTCATAGACCTCCGAAGAAATGCATATCCAATAAAAATGCCGAAATGTGTGATTTTAATGTCTGAAGTAATTTCTTATTTGTCCACTCATCCCCAATTTTGACTTCAGGTTCGTGTTCAGCGTGAAAAAATACATGGGAAAAACATAGTCGGACACCAGGCACTCATCACTTTTTTTATTTTGTATATTTAGATCAAAACGAAAACATCGGTAAAAGAATCAGAGATTTTGTATTCTTAGGAAACCCGAAAAACTTACAAGTTTCTCTAGGATTGTAATACTTGCAGTCATATGCCAAGCGGGGCACAATCTTCTGTAACAAATTCAAACAATTTATACCAAAATCTATGGGAAAATATTAACTTGAACAAGTTACCTCAGAAGAGAATAAAGTGAGTAGTGAAATTACAAAATGTCAAAAGAAATAGTAAAATAGTTAGAAAGCACTGTTTGTAGCAAAATATTCAAAGATACAGAGGAGTATCAGACTATAACATCTCATTGTTAATACAACTTATTTTCCTCTTGAAAAAACTGAAAAACGATATTTCAAAAACATTTCACGCAAATAAGATACTAAATCTTTAATAAATAATAAATACTTCGTCACTAAATCTCGCTTTGAAATCCCTTTCCGGGTCCAAACTTTACGTTTGGTAGTTCTTCGCCTATATCTAGAATCCAATACTCCTTCAATAAGTATATTATAACGCCCTCGTAACCGGAATAAACAGGTACCCCCGTAATGCAAACTAGTCCTTCACATACAGCATTTGAGATACTTCGCAATAAAATACTTGAACAGCACGGGCGCCCATTAGGGGGGGCAAGGGGGGATACGCCCCCCTGTATTGTGCTTCAAAGTGAAATATTTCAATCCTTGGGTAAGTAAGAATTGGCGTGTGAGAACATCTCAACATGGAAGATATTATTTCTACTTCTACTCAGCATTTTTGATCCTGCACAACCTGTAAACCAAACATGCCCCCCGGACTTTGCTATATGGGCGGTCATGTTGAACAGTACGTGTCCACGGTACTGCCAGCTCGGTCCTAACTTACTCGTATCGTTTCAACTCGGCTTAAGTACTGAACTATCGATAATACAGTGGGATTATCAGTGGCCAGTTCGGCTTTGTTTTTTTCTGATAATTACAACTTAATCATTTGATTGCGACAAATGAGGAACAAGAACCCGGTGTGCGTTAAACTCCAAAATTGTTCGGTAAATGAGCAATAAATCACCGAAATTAGGCAATTCATAAATATTCATACGGAAGGTCGTGCTTCGAATTAAGATACGCTTCTTTTATGTCTTTGCAGATGGTTGTGTATATGAAATTAAATTTAACTATAATTATTAGGTTATTTAGAACTGGGGAAATGTTATGAAGTACGGTTGAGATACAAATAGAAAAGAAATCGTGATATGCAGTTCAATTAAAATAAAAGTGAGTCCATTCTTCAAAATCCTTAGCTAAGGGCATAGTACTGAAAGCTTAAGAGCTTTTATTGGACGCAAGCGCCTCATCAGGCATTACGCATCTGCACAAAGATGTACGAAGTTTGTTCAAAAAGGATCGCGAATTTCATGTTTTTTCAAGAATTATTTATTTATTCATGAATATCTATTTTGTCACCTTCAAAGTAATCCCCATCAGACATTATACACTTGTGATAACGTTTTTTCCAATCCTCGAAGCATTTTGAAAAATCATTTTTTGTGATCTTGTTCACCTCCTGCTCCTTCGATGCCGTCTTTATCTTCTCAATCGTGGCGTAGCGTCGACCATCCATGGGCCTCTTCAGTTTCGGGAATAAGAAAAAGTCACAGGGGGGCAGGTTTGGGGGATACGGTGGGTGAGGCATTATTGGAGTGTTGTTTTTGGCCAAAAAATTCGCGCCCAAGTAACGATGCATCAGCAGGGGCGTTATTATGGTGGAAAAGCCAATTTTTGTTCTTCCACAAATCAGGGCGTTTCTGGCGGATTGCTACTCGCAAATTGCGCATTACTAGAAGGTAATATTCCTTATTGACCGTTCTACCCTGAGGCAAGAACTCATCAATGTTTTCGTCTATTGTTGACGTGCTCGGCCATCCGGAACGCTTTTCATCGCTCACATCTTCTCGGCCCTCTGAAAATAATTTTTACCATCGATAAATGTTGCTTTTGTCTAAAGCAGCTTCGCAGTATGCAACAATCAACATTTGCAATATGTCCGCGAACTTCAAGTTGTTCTTTTACACAAAATTTAATACAAATTCTTTGATCCATTTTTTGGAATAGACAAGAATCGGAGACAAGCTAAAACACGTCCACGCACAATGGCTGTCAAAAATTGACTGAACATTCAAAATGGCCGATATTGTCAACATTAGTGAGGGTCATGAGTACCAACATAACGCCACAAAATTTGCGATACTTTTTCAACAAAACTGGTATATAGTACTTAGACTCTATCTAGGAACCCTTTGGCGTGCTCATAATACTCATATACATTTCATGTATCTTCGGCAAAGTTAATTCTACTGTTCATACAAACAATATGGTTCTGGCCAGTATTTACATTTGAGGTATGCTAATTCATATTCACTTTCTTCTAGTAGCCATTATTACTTTTCGAGCAATGAGATATTCTCAAGTTAGACAAAAATTTTAAGTACTTGAAATGGATTGTTTACATCCATTTTTGAAGGAGGATGTGCTTTATTCCCGTTTCTTTGCTCGTGTGTTGGGGAAGACGCTTATGAAATTTGTATATTGAAAGAAAATTAATTTTCAGGTTAAGGACTTGACCAATATGGTTTGATTATTTAATACATAATTTTGTATGAACAAATTTAGTTCCAAATTTTGTAGAAACTGTTCTGAATAATATCATACTAAAAGTGCGCATACAAAAAATGCCAAAGATAGATTATACAGTTATGAAAATTATATGAAAAGAGTAGTCAATGTAAATAAATAAAGAATAAATCATAGTTTTAGATGTTCAGACTGTTAAAGAAGTGCTAACCTAGGCCCTTTGTGTTTGTGAAAAAAATTCGTATCGTGACAGACGGCCTTTAGAATATGACTATGCCTATTTGTATATTCCATGTCAAACGGTTAATGTCAGAGATACATCTTATTTTTCTGACATGTGGCGGATGCCTAACCTTCATGGTAGAAGTATGAGGTAGGGTCGTATTGCGTGACGCCAGGACATACTGATACAAATTTTGGACGAAATTGTAACATTTGAGGGCAAGTATTGCCTCTCTCGTTCAAAAAAGTTATCATCACGCAAACAATAGATCAGTCATTGCTTTCAATCATCCTGAAAAGCAGTCGAATACTTATACGTATACGTATACGAGAATGGGTCATCCACATAATAGTATTGTGATTCGGTATGCTTGAAGCTTTTAAAGAAAATCTTAGAAAACTAGATCCTTACACCTTGTTATCTTTGCTTAACAACCAGATGCAATTGATCGAGTTGCCAAACAGTTATAGTTCTTTTCACGGCTTTTGGCGTTAATGACATCAAGACCATTCGAATTAAGTTAGCAAATCGACTTGCTGAACCGCTCCAGAGGAAAATTGCATACTCGGCAACCCGTACTACTCGTCGTTGCTTCTCAAGGCGGTCGAGGTCGTCGGCATAGAGGTAGACTTCACAGTCGCTGGGATGGGGGACGTCGTGAAGGAAAATCGAGTATAAGAGTGGTCCGACCCCTGCGGAACTCCGGCCCCAATGCGCCGTATTGCAGAAAATACACTGTTAATTTTGATTCTGAATTTCCTTCCATCTGGAAAGGATCTTAGTATTTTTAATAGCCAAAAAGGCAAACCGCTTTGAATACGTTTACAGAGGAGGCCTGCGTGCCACTCCTTGTCGAAGGCTTTCGCGACATCCAAAATAAGGATTTCCGTGCTCTTGTCGTAGGTGAATCCTCGGTTTACACGCTCCACTAGCCTGACTGCCTGTAGCTCCGTACTATGCTCGGACCGAAAACAGAATTGAACGTCAGGAATCACTTGGAGACCTGAAATTCTCAAGGTGACCATAAATCACCTTTTTGGCGAGCTTAGAAGGAGCGGGCAGAAGGTTAATGAGGCGATAATCCTGCGGAAGTATTGAACTTACCTTCTTTGGGATCATGATGACATCAGCGACCTTCCACGCATCTGGAAAGTATTGGAGCCTAAGCATTGCGTTGATTATTGTTACCAGGTATGTCACTGCCTTTGATGACAGCAGCTTAAGCGTCTTGTTGGTAATCTGATCCTCTCCAGGTGCCTTGGGCACCTTCAGATCATTTATATGACCTTGAAGCTCTGCTGGCGTGCAATACGGAATCACTGGTGATGACTCTGTCGGTGTGCTATGCAGAGCTTCTGTTGAAGAATTTTCTGAAGAGAAATCTTCCGAAGAGGATCCACCAGCTCTAGCAGTGCCGCCGCTGGCGTCATTAACAGCAAAATACGTCCTAATAGATGTTACAATGTCTCGTTCCTCGTCGAGATCGTTATCGAGATCATAATTTGACGATAACTGTTTTTCCATGACATCAGCAAAAACTCTCGCTTTATTCTCAGTCCTGAAGACTACGCCTTCAGGGCCTTGGATATGCGGAATTAGGAATAGCGTTATCAAGCATTCCTCCAAGAAAGTCGTCCCATTGCTCGTTTCGGAATTCGTGGAGTACGTTTCTTACTTCGTGAACAAGATTCGTAACTCTACGGATGTGATCAGGATAACAATACCTTTTTGTCTGCTTGATTGCAGCTCTTTTGTCAGAAATTTTCTGACGTATGTCCACAGGGAGGAAAGATCTGCCAGGCCGCTACACAGGAAGTACTGCTGCCCTCTGTAGTGTTTGTTGGACTGATCTTGTCCACTCTGCTTGAGCGGCATCTATATCATTTTTGTCAACTATAATCGGGATATTAGGAGACTCGGCCAAGAGCGATTTGTACAGTTCCCAATCGACGCGTTTCCTAGTGCACGCTTCCCTGTCCAAGGTATTCTCAGTGCCCACCTCAAGAATAACGGGATACATAGTTCTAGAAGAAACACGGAAACCGCAGTTTCTGAATATCGCGAAGTCTATAACATCTAGTGCTTGCAGATAGTTAAAGGGGTGGTGTGTCGGCGTTCAGTTCTGTGAATAACGCATCCATTTCGGATCACATAGTTATGTTATACAGGCGAACACCGCAAGCAGTGTTGAGCCTGGAATGCCACGCACGATACTTGCAGTTGACATCTGCCACAATCAGAGGACCCGAGCAATCCAAAAGGATTTCCAGATCCGCTTCTTGAAGCTGAGGACCGCACCTCACACACGTCGTTGTGATTTTCAATGGGATGCCACAGAGGAAGCTTCAATGCTTTGCATTTCAGCATTGGTGCCTCTGTAGTTATCAATACCATCCTTAACAAGCACGACCAAACCGCCACCATTCAACCTGTCAGCACGAATAACATCGTAGTTCGCGTGTTCGCGAAGACGAAGCGAGCTCCGGGTTTTAAATGCAGTAATACCACATCTAAAGACTCGTCCAAAAGGGCCTAGTAAAATTCTCGTTTCTTACCGACGTCTCTCAACCCACAATAGTTACAGAACATAATTTTGAGAAAAGCCGGATGTCTATTATACTTAGCCACCTATGGACTGCGGAAAGATCGCTTGCAACGCCTGTGTTGCGCATATCAGAGGAGGAACAATTTGTTGGAGAGACTTGAGCGCGGTCGCCAGGTCTACTTGTTGAGAGTTCAAAGCAGGTCGTGCGGCTGAAGTGATAGAACCTGTAGGTTCCTCTTAGGAGTGAACCTGCACGTTGGACTGTTGGCAGGATGCCCGTACCTGCAGTTTGCGCATTTCCATACCTGCGGTCTTGTTTGGGGGCTCAAATGTGTTAAGTGGTTCTGTGCACATTTTACACATTTGGGTCGCGCTGTTTAGTAAGACTGGGCGTGCCTATACCTCTGGCAGCGGTGACACTGGCCAATGAGTGTATTCAGGGATCAATAATGAATGAAGGGCATCAGAACTGAATGAAGGTAAAATTTGAGAGGCTCAGAGGCATAGAGAACTTAATGGACCTTGCTTGCTTGCTTGCCTTATTATTTCGAAAAATTACTCAATTTCATGGCACTAGCGTTCACCTAATGTATGACATATCAATTTTTCTTTTGCGGACTATCGCACCACAGGTGCAGCAGCGGTGGCCGCAGTAGTAGACTCTTCGGTCTCCTGGTCAGTCGCCGTGCGCTATGCGGGTCCGAGTGCCGTCCCAGGAGAAATTTTTCTCTTGGCTATGGATGTAGGTGGTAGCCGGTCTCTGACTGTCGAACGCGAAGGTACCACCCGGCGGATCTCGTAGGCGGAGCCAGAATGTGTGCATGTTGCATGCACACGTGTTCCCTCGCCAGAGTCCGTGTGGCGTCCCCCCTTTGCCCTGTATCCCCCTATAGCCCTACGGTACCCAATGGGTGTTTAGGCCTTAGGCCTTCGTGGTAGTTTTAGTATAAAAAAAACACAAATGATACAAAAAATTCCACATCAAATGTTCTTGGACATTATGGCAGCTGTCGGAGACGACTTGAATGCTTGTAGGCTTCAACTTAAAACGTCTCATGTAGATTTTGATCAAATATATTCGTACTACAGAGGCATTTGGTAATTTCAGACAGATAACACAGGCCTACAAGTTAAAAAAATCGGTGTGTCCTTGGGGTCACGTCATGTTTTTCCCATGTACTTTTTCACGCCAAGCATGAATCTGAAGTCAAATATTTGGGGGTCGGTTGACAAGTAAGAATGTAATTCAGGCATTAAGACCAAAAACACCAACATTTTTAATTCTTATGTCTAAATAACTTTCATATTTGTCCATCATGCCACAATTTTGACTTCACATTTTTTATTTTGTTGTTCTGGGTAATTTAAAATCTTAAAATCGCCTGCATCACAGCTCCACCCTAATTGATAGCTTTAGAGTGTTTAGCGACAGTTTCCACAAATAAAAATACAAGTTTTTATCTGGTATAACGCTTTGGTAAAAACAAAAACATCAACGTTTTTTCTACTGTCAGACCCGATGATGTTTGATGACCGTCATCGACAAGTTTCAGAAACAAACTGCGAAATAAGTCGAATAATAAACACGTCACAGGTTCATTTACACCTTTCAGTTCCAATTAATTAAAGAACATTAAAACAAATTCGATCGCGCGCATCTTGAAAAGGGTCCTCGTTTTAAAAAGTGATTCCGCCTCTCTCGGGTCCCTGCTTTAATAACAAGCAATTAAGGTGGCATTCAAAATTAGATAACGTATTGCATAAAGGTTTATTTGAAGATTCCGAAGCGGACCGAGCACCGTAAAAAGCCCATAAAAAATTAAATTATGAACGACCGGTCCGTCCAGCTGTGGCGGTCGGTACCCAGCTCATTTTTATTTTTATTCCGACTACTGGTTTTATATAAAAAGTGTCATTGCGTCCACTTTAATTTGAAAATACGGTTTATGAAATTATTCATAACCGAGAAAGAGAGAGTCCTGTTCGATGACTACTAGCCTGCAGGACTGGACTTCATCGAATTACAGTGACATCAGGAACTCAAAGTAAAAGATGTCGTCAAGTATGTTGACTCTGTACTTCGTAAGCAACGCTGTCATGAGTTCATAAAGTCAGTTCCGAACATGTACAACAGAGAAATTAAACGGATTAATGGCGGTCCATGCAATTGGTCCATAGGTATTCTTTCCCTGTCCTACCGGTAGTTACTGTAGATCTGGCAACGTTGTCCCTTTCCACATCTGTACGAAATCGCTGCAGCGAGTTGTCGTTCATTTCGTGCGTGGTTCGAGTATGTTTTTTGCGCTGCAGTACGAATAGATTAGTCAGCTGGACCCGCATGGGTATCATGTAAGAACCTATAAAACGTCACAAAAAAAAAACTATAAGATGTCATCTTGCTCACTAGGATCGTTGTGAATATCCAAACGCATTATTGGTTGCATATGTTTTGTGAGGCCAAATGGTCAGAAAATCATTACTGAATATGCTGTCAATGAAATATATCTATTAGCTGTGCCCGACGAGTTATTTGTGTTGTGCTTTCTGAAGAGAGGTTATGTTCAAAGTTATAAATTACGATAAACTGAGGAGAATTACGGGAAATCACCACCGCGCTTTCGTTGTGTGTAATTACTGTTAGCATGTATATGGCTTGTAATTCGACAGTGTACAGTGAATATAATTATTCCTTATCTCTCTCATTTTTAAAATTCAGCAAATTTGTATATGTAATTTCCAGAATGGATAAGAACAGTTGCGCATGCGCAACTAATTTGTAGCTTTGAATCTTTTTGTCGTGAAAATCAATGCAGATATCAGCACTCGGGAATTAGGCCGCCGCGTAAGGGCAGGCCTTGTTACCAGAAGACTATCCTCGCAGACTAACATTCTGTCAGTGGTTTTTGCACAAAAACATTGAAAATTCGGATTTTGTTAAAAACATTCTAGCGACGGATGAATGTACTTTTGCGCGAGACAGGATATTAAATTTCTATAATACTCACACGTGGGCCCAAGAAAATCCTCATACCATTCGTGAAGGTCATTTCCAACAACGTTTTAAAATAAATATTTGGGCGGGTATTCTTGACGATCAGGTAATTGGCCCTTTCGAGTTATCCCCAAAGTTGTCAAGTGAATGATAACTCAGCTTTCTAGCCAATAACCTACCAGAACTATTTGAAGAGACCTTATATAACATGCCATTACAACGGAGACAGAATTTGTGGTTTCTTCATGACGGGGCACCACCACACATTTTTAGAGGCGTCATTCAGTATTTGAATGAACATTATCCAAATCGCTAGATCGGACGAAATGATCCTGATCCTGGAAAATGCCCAGCAAGATCTCCTGACCTCAATCCGATGGATTTCTGGTATTGGGGAGAACTTAAAGGGATGGTTTATGGGGCTGGTCCAATAACAACTAAGGCTCAACTTCGCTGAAATAATAAATGGACAACTTCGAGGACCTAGAGTAAGAAGAAACTGGGTTCGTCGTAATGAGGCTTGTTTGGAAAGTGGAGGGCGACATTTTGAACACGTTCTTTAAATACAAAAAAAGTGTTGTCCCTCGGATAGGCACATGATCCGTCTGCTCGTCTGCTGAAAATTTAGTAGAGCAGATCTACGGCGAAATCTATGATGTGTGTCTAATAGGTAGGTACGTGGAATTAGCGGGGCTAGAAGTGTATTAATATACCTAATAGGTACGTAGAATTTCCGAGGCCAGAAGAATTGCGATACACTCTCCCCAACTCCTCTACAACCCCCACTTCCAATTCTTAGCCCTATTTTTTTCAAAAGTGATAAGGAAACGTGAAAAACGAAGTTTGTGAAATATTTTTTTTGTTTTGGCATGTTTTACGCCGCTATTGGGCAGATTTTCAAAAACTTGTCTTTGGCATAATAGTAGTAACATTGTGCAAGAAATGCCTCAGAAACTGAGCGGTACTTTTCAAGTTATAGGCGGTGCAAGGATCGACAGATAGGCAGGCACACCGACGGAAAATGAGTGATAGTTTTTCTTGATGTATATATATGTTATATATCATCCAGAAAACATATCTGATATAAAATATTCGCTATTACAATACTAAGTCAAATAAATTTAATGTAACATCTGACACTAATCCCGTGGTTTTCATATCGATGTTTGTCTGGCCAATGAAACCACATATATTTGAAATTCTTCTCTAATGTAGTATACGTTTCGGCCGCAGCGGTGACCATCTTCAGTACACGACACTTTTGACGATATTTTATTTCTCTGACTTCCAGGTGATACTTCATTTGTCTTTTCTTTTTATTTTCAGATACCTATACAGTCTGTTACTGCAGCAATTTGAAAGGTCCGTAACATGCCTGGATCTCGTACATTAAAAATCGAAAAACACTAGCTTGACGTTTTGGGAGCTAGACGTCTTTTTAAGAGCGGGAATGCCTCCCTTAGGTGGTCCTGGTCTACTCGTATGCTGGTTTTGCGTCGTGCTACCTTAAAATTTGGAATGATGGCATCGCGCATTCTTGGCATGTTACGGACCTTTCAGGCAACCGTAGTAATACACTGTATAAGAATCCTAAAATAAAAGAGAAATCTACGAAGTGTCACCTGGAACACAGATAAAGAAAATATTGTAGAAAGTGTCATGTACTGAAGAAGGTCACCGTGGTGACCAAAATGGTCACATCAAAGGAGAATTTCAAATATATGTGGTTCCATAGGCGGGATTAAAATCAATTTATAAACAGAAAAAAAAGCGTTCGGTGGTATATTTAAAAATCTTATGCTTACCAAATAAGGACCCGGAAATTTGATCTTATAATCTCAGAGTTTCTGATGACTCTTCTTAAATATTTTTAAGCGGTCAAATATTTTATAAAGCTTTAATTATTTATCAGGCTTGTATATTCTGCTGCAATCACGTTATTAGGCTAGTGCTGACCTGTGTTGCTGTATAATTCGATGGCTTTTATGAAAATTAATAAGTCCGAATGGAGAATGATTTTCTTTATAGGGACCAGCGAGATTTTACGATATGTAGCGCATACTCCGATATGTGATATAAATGCTGGAATGTGAATTTTATCGTTTCGTCGAAAAGAAAAAAATCGGCTCATACTCCCGACAGACAAGACATGACAACAACCACTTTTTAAGAAATTGATAACGGTCACTTAAATGTCTTATCTCCATCAAAACGATCAATTCTTAAATTGCAGCTCTGGATGCCATGTCCCATCATATGACAACGAGGCAACTTTGGCTAAAGTTTATTTCGGACTTTTTTTGACAATTTTTGAGATTACATCGTTTCGATTGATAAGCTATCTCCAAAACGTTGTGATCTCAAAAACTGTATAGACAAGTCCGAAATAAAACTTTTGCAGGTTCTACGTTGTGTACAAATATTAAACAAATTGGGAAAGTTTTATATAGCACTTTGGACATGTTAATGCAACGTTTTTCATGAATGGCGTCAGAACATTATGGAAGGTTTAGATAGTATAAAAAAGTCACCAACTTTTAGAGTTGAACATTTGATTGCAACTAATGATTAATTTCGTGATACTTTTTTTCAGCCAGGAGACAGTCTTGCGATATGAACTATTCTCACTTATATAGCATATTTGACAAGATATGGTTGTCCTATTATCCATAAGTTATCAGGATAATTTATGGAACGACGAGTAGTAAAATTAAATAAGAATTCTGGGGATAAATCAAAGTTTTAACAGATGAGCCATGCAGAGGACAAAGTTACCAACAAAACTCGCCGCTCTGCTCAAGCCGTCACTACTAGACCATATTTTAATACGAACTAATAGCCCCAGCTCGGTGGGTGTAACAGAGAAAACAGGAGCCGAATAAGATAGAGGATCTTCACTTAGACATAGACGTACAATACAGGTTTGTTGTTGGTTTTTTTATCCCACAGTCAGTGACAAATTTTGTTTCTGTTCTAAGTGTAGTCAAAAACAAATAATGTGCTAAAATATTGGCCTGAGTTGTAACGATTCTGAGATATGATAAACAATGGCGATCCAGCACGATTGCTGTTTTTTAAAATAAGGTTCTTTCAGTTGATATACGAATGTTAATCTATTGCTTATGGTTGTTCAATCCAAAAGTCTTTTACGAGCCACAAAAAGCAAGGTATCTGACTTTTGAGAGGGTGCCTCCTCTGGTTTTACTGACTATATCGGCTGCTGTAGCACTCTACCTTATATCCCAGAGACACTCATGTTCTGTCTAACTTCGATGTTCAAAACCTTGGAAACGTTGATGATTAGTGCTGAATTATTAGCATGGTACATTTTTGGTTTTTAACTACAATAATAAAATAAACAAAGGTAATCGTTAGCTGCTAGACAAAAAATGACATCAAGAAAGTTGACTATGTACTTAGTTCCCACACTAAGCTGTCGTCAGTTTGTAAATGATTGTGTTTGGACAAGTTAGCTCATCTGAGAAAAAAGTTACGAACATGTATAACAATACATATAAAACATATAAATGACCTCCTTCCTCCACCTGAGAGGAATTGTTGCAGGCGCACATGATCGTTGCGATGACCAATCCTGCGTAAATGGCGATATTGGCCTTCATAATGCATGGTACAGAGTCATCTACAATGAGTAAAGTATGCCTAATATGTGCGTAGAATCGATGAGGTTGCAGGCGTATAAACACACCAACGTCAAAACATTGATATATACCATCTTTTGCAATCCCTAGCCTTTAATTTTTAATCCCCTAAAACACTGTTCTGAAAATGATCAGGTTTTCAAAAACTACAAAGCTTGTGCGTCCTTGGCAAAGTAGTAACATTGTGTAAAAATGTCAACGAAATCCGAGTTGTATTTCTCAAGTTATAGGCGGTTATAAGATTAGCGAGCAGGCCTACGGAAACTCGTGACAAGGTGTGTCGTGATGTACATAAAACAATAATTTATTTTCGAAAATATTCCCTATTACTTCTCTGCCAGTAGTCGTGGGCAATAAAAATGCCAAAAAAATTGGAAGATCGACATTGCTTTTTCTTTTCTCATAAATAACTCAAAGTGCGCCAATCAGACCTTTATAAATGAGTTTCTAGCAGCACTGTATCGTATACAATATGTGCTCATTCCTCCTCACTCTTCAAGCAGACTCAAATTATTTGCTAATTTACTAACGCTTCCCTGCTGGTACTAGACAAAACTCCGTTGGTTCTATTCTATGTTTATTAAATACTTGTTGCCTCTTGAACATGAAGCTCTAACTGTTCCTCTTCCACAAATTTCCTGTTCTGTACTGATACTTTTGTTAAAAGGATTAATTGCTATTCGAAGTCGATTCCTGTCGATTCGAACAGTTTTATCGTTTCTCAGACATGCTCCTAAAAAATATAACCCTCCCAATGCCTTGACCAAAACTCCAATATGCCTTTGACGGTATCATCTTACCATGTTTTTCCTTTTAACGTCTCTAAGGGCCAATTTCAACAACATTAATATTTAATGGTCCTTGGACCAATGGGAAAATACCTTATCGAAATGCAATTTGACGGAAGCTGTCAAAGGTCTCTGAATATCGGTGATTTCTAATGAAATGTTGAATAAAGTCGTGAAAAAACGGTTGCCTTATAAATAAGGGTAAAATACGAGAAATAATAGGTCGATTTTCTAGCTATTATATTGGTAGGATGTTTTCACTGTTTTTGAAGATAGTTCATGCATGGCAATCTAGTTTTATCTGTATATCACGTACAGGGTGTTGTACATAATACGTACCTGTAGAAACGTACCAATTTTTGTTATTTTGCAAAAAAAGTATATAAAACGTATTCCAACTGGTTCATCATCTTTTGTTACATCAAAAACAATTTTTGCCAATTTATGATCTAGAAATTCACACCAAATGTAAACAAACAGCACATTCTGCATTTATGGGTCCTAAAACATCGATATTTGTAAAAGTATCCGTATCCACCTATTATTCATCATTTAGATATTATAAGTCAGAATCAAAAATACCTATTTACGAAAATATATCTCCAAACATTGTTTTATTTTCTTGTTATGTCTATTATTATAACACGTCTGGGATATCAATTGCTTTTAAAGTGATCTGCACATCTGCAGTGTTACCGAACCGGCAAAATAAAAGGAATCGGTAAATAGTGTTCTTGAATTCGGTATAAGGAAAATGCCGTCCCAAGATCAGTGGTAGATCAAGGACCTTTGAGTCATGAAAAACGCCTGTTATTGTATTGGGCGCGCACACAAGATGTTTTTGGAGGGCATATTTCTATATTACAACTTCTAGAATGTGCATACGGTCTCTCTTTCAAAGTACTTTGCAACCATTCTGGAAACTCCTTTTTCGATTCTTGCTAATAGTATTGTGAATATTTCTCTGTTTTACCCCTGAACTCATAAACTCCCCTCTCATTTTAATTAAATATTTATTTTGAAAACAGGCATGTTTCGGTTTCTTTATTGCTTGTCCGGTGATGAGGTAATGACGGTAATCTACCAGTCTGTACCTTTTGTATGCACAAAAATCAATTCAGGGCAAGCGGAGTAAGGGATGAGGATGTGCGTTCGTAATCATAGGCAACCAAAATCTACGCCTCTCATGTGCCAGACTGCCTGAGTGTGTATGCATATGCATGACTGATATGGGACATAAAACTATGAAGAATACATAAAATTAAATTTTAGCTTTATTTTTGGTTTCAGCTCTCTTTCGGTAAGTATAGGAATATTAAAATTATTTTGAAAAATCGTGGAGAATGATGTTATTGGTAAATATCCAAATACCGAAAGATCCGGTTCAAGCCCATGCATAGACAATCTGAAATTTGCAATATGAATTTATATTCTAAATTATGTGCATATCCGTTCATATTCGTCAATATTTCATTTGAAGCTTTTATTTGTCATACGATTTTAGCAAAATGTAAGATAGTAAAGGCAACAACGCACCCTGCAGCCCAGTTGACAAGAACGACAAGCTGTCAAGATTAGGGATGTTTAGATCCACGAAAAGTATCGTTATGTATCGATTCTCATCTTTTTAGGAAGTATCGATACTCTAAAATATTGGAATAAAATTATCGATACCCAGCGGAAGGAAACAAAGAAGAAAAGTAATCTGAAGTTAGTCACTCTTTCTGACACAGTTAGGAACGAAAGATGAAGACACTCGTGAAATGTATCGATACTTATAAATATAGGATTGTATCGAACATCCCTACTGTCACGATGTATAATCCGAGGTACCGACAGAGCTATTTTGCGGCGTCATGGAAATAATTTTAATTTTTTCAAGTGTTGTGCAATGATTTTGTTAAAAATTCCACGTATAGTGTTATAAAGCATAGTAAAGAATATTTCAACAGTTGGCGGAGCTTACTAGACTGGGACCAAGGGTTGACGGATCCCACACATGTGAGTTTTGAAATGTAATAATCAGCTGTTATTCAAATAATGTCTAATATAAATATAACCTAGAATGTGTACTCGGTGAAACAAGAAAGTTATTGCAAGTTCTATTTTTTTGCAGGTTTTAAGTTTGCTGGTAGCTTTACGACATATATTTGAGTATTTATTAATCGCTGTAAATATAGTGTGGATGTTTGTTCAGTTCCTGAACAACCAAAAAATATTTGACTATTGATGTATGGATATCAAAAATCCTGAATGATTTTGTGGGAATATCAATCGACGGTGATATAATGGTACTGATGAACGGCAAGTAAATAAATGAATGTTTAGAAACGAGCAATATCTATGAAATTTTTGGTAGAGCCTGGCTATCTGCAAGACGTTTATAGGAAAAGAACACGCGGTAGGTGATTTTGAATCAGTAAAATCGCATATCAATTGAAGAAAATAATATAAACATGAATTTTATTCAAAAATCGAACGCTTTTTTAAATTTTGACTAAATCATATACAATTTCTTAATATTCAATAAGCTGGTTATGTTTCAATGACAAGCTGTCATCTCATACTTTGACAGTATTTTGTTTTCAATATTTCATAGGTTGCTAAAATTTGTTGATTGGAACTTGAAGCTCATTCGCTGTATTTGACGGACTGTTACCCTATAGGTGGAGAATAACGGACTGTTGATTTGACAATCCTGGTGAAATCCACCCTTCGAGAGGTTCCGTCTGATATGCTATCATAGACACAAAGTGCTTTTAAAAACTAATATGAGGACCGCGCATTCTAATATTGTATTTAGGCTTAAGCTTGAATCAACAAAAAAGATAATCCTAGATTTCTGGTTTTGTGCATATTAAATTCTCCTTGTGTACTCCCCATCACCCCATCCATGTCCTATACTTATAGCAAGCTCTGTCCGATCTATTGTATCCCATCCTTCGGCTGAAAATAAAAAGTAGTGAGTCCGAGTCAGAGACACACACAATCGTGTCGTACACATCCACCGAAGAAATACAAAAGTTTGATGAATACGGTAAAGGCTGAAAGAAGGCTCGCTGTAGCAGACACAGGTGTTGTGAGGATATTTCACGGCTAGAGACTTTTTCTTCTCTTCGGCGCGTCTTTGCCGCTGAGTGCCAGCAGCGTGTGTGTACGCCTGTGAATTATGTCCTGGAAGGAATTTTCGATGTCAACCGAGCTGCTGCTGCTGCTGGTCGATGCCGATGCCGACGATGTTGGAAAGAGGTATTCTTGGAGGCAGTGGCAGACAGGTCTAGAGAATTGATTCTACAACACTTGATATGTTCAAGTTTGAATCAGTGTTTTGGTCAGATTGCTCGATCAAAGACATATTTAGTACGGATCCGACTGGAGATGTCGCCTGTTACGGTATAGTTGTAGTCACCGTTCTTGGCGGTTACATCATCAACGCCATATGAAATAAGTACACAGATCGAGTCTTCGAACCATGGGCGGATCTTAATCTTTGACGCATCTGCTACTCTCTCCAGCACGCATGGAGTGGGTAACAGGTGACCGCTGTTTTCATTCTCTTCCTGGAAATACTCTTACTACTTACTCTTAGTATGAGCTGGCGGCCTTCTCCTTTAATCGTATTTCCGGGCATTGTAGAATTTTATATTGAAGATTGATAGCAGAACAACTCAAATTTTCGAAACGGAGACCCAAAACTAAAAAACGTATGTCTTTGAGCTTACCGTACAAACGTTCGCCCAGGGGGTAGGTTGCATGTCTATGTATGAGAGAGATGGAGATATATAAAGAGATACTGGTTCTTACTTTGAACCGCCAAGAACGGTGACTACAACTATACATGTATATGATTAATGTGTTCTCTCGATAGGCTACCATTCCGGCGTCCACAAAATTATCGGAGATGAAATGAGATACTCTGTGTTCATCTATGGGAATCTGTCACAGCTATGTGTCTTCCTTCCGCAATAATAAGAAATCTACTTTGGAAAGGTTAATGTATCATAGATATTGCGGTAGCATGAGCATAAGCATGAAACGGTAAGCGATACGAAATCGATTAAATGGGGGCAAAGTTGCGCATTTAGGTAAAAAAGAAAATGGCACATACAAAAATTTGCAATTCTTACTATTTTCGGAGATAAACGAAAGAAACCGAATTTTCACAAACTCGTCTTTATCTTTTTCCTGGCTATATTTGAGATGGGATTTCAAAATAAAACATTACTGCTTTTCCTGCTATACAATATGGCATAAACGTGGCAGGTTTATACAACATTTTAATAGTCATAGCCTTAACCATCGACATAAGCATAAGAGTTAAGATATGAACGGGTTTATAGAACTTGCCACAGTCATAAGCATACGGGGGTGACCTTGAAGTTCTAACTTTTACCTCTTATGATAATACTTATTACTCAAACGTCATTTTGCCAAGTCGATATGTCAAAACTGTCAAAGATGTTCTGTTAAGTGTCAAGGCTTTACGATGTTTTGTGGTTCGTTATTGTTGTTGTTATTCGTGTTCGCCGTCTACTAGTTCGAATTTTAATTTTCTTGTTTCTATCGTTGTTAGAATTGTGTCATTTGTGAAAATTACAAAACATTCACATTCAAATGACTTTAAGACAGAGTTGTATGAACACACTCCGTCCTTGTGATTGTGATTATTCTTATGCATATGTATGCTTATGATTATAACTATTAAAATGATATATAAACCCGCCATAAGAGCTTCAATCTGACGTTTCGTCTCTTGTCCTCGATCACCAATTCTTCTTCTTCGCCTTCTTGAACTAATAACTAAAGTGCGGTTTTTGAAATACCATATGCATAGAGCTCTATTAGCGTATCGGTATGAAAGGGACTTGAGACTACCGATTAAGGGCTACATACACTAGGATGGCCCTCTTCACTACATCAAATATTGGATAGTATACTGGGGAGCTATACAAGGTATTTCAAATTCGACCGTCACCATTGGGATCTCGGAAACAGTAAGAGATATGAAGTTGCGTATTCAGTTAACTAACAAAATGCTGATTAGAATGTTTTGAAATTCAAAGTACTCGTACTTCTGGAGAGAGACGAAAAACCCCAATTTTTCCAAAATCGATTTACTTTTTGCTGACTTTATTTTTAGTGGGATTTAAAATCAATTGCCTATTAATATTGCCACTTGTTCTCCTCTACAAGATGGTATAATAAAGACTACAATATGACGTTTTGTCTCTTGCCCTCCAGCATCAAATTTTATTTTTGCTAATGGACGCCACATTCGAATTTTACATAGATGAATAAAGTTTTGAATTCTGATTCCAAATATATATATATATATATATATAGGTAATACATGGATATTGCCAAACCTTAGTTATTAAAAAAACAGAATTTTCTAGCCTAGGCGTTGAAATTATCAGCTAGTTATTTGTTTTGTATACAGGATTTATTGAAAAATCGTTGTTTATTTCCTGGTTTTATTTGAAAAAGAATCCTAAAATAAATTGCATATTAGCATTGTCACTCTTTTCCCTTTATAATAAAGCGTAGTCAAGTTTTCAGTTAGACGTTTCTGCCTTTGATCTTCATCCTGAACTTTTTTTCTTATGGACTCGCTTTTGCAATTTTGTGTTTTTGATTCTGCATTTAGTTATGAATATAATACATTTATTTATGTCACGATTAACTTCACGTATTTAATTAAAGCAATTTTTATTCTTGGTAGTATTTAAGTATACAAAATTCCAATATAGCGTCCATGTGGCAACGAAACCCTGTAATTTATTTATATATCGCATCTCAAATGAAGTCAGGAAAAAATAAAATTGATTTTGTTATAAATTTGGTATAACAAACAAATGACTATCTGACTTAAGACATCCTGTTTTTTGAAATAGCTCAGGTTTGACAATTTCAATGTATGACAAGTTGTACATTTTTGGAATAAGGTTTAAAAATACTATTCATCTGTACAAAAAACTAATATGGCGTCAATAAGAAAAGATTAAGTTGATGCTAGAAGGCAATAGACATCATATTGAAATTCTGATTATGCCATCTTGTAGAAGAGAAAACGTTACAATGTTAATGTATAATTTATTTTCAGATCCCACTGCAAATGAAGTCAGGAAAAAACTAAAACTTTCTTACCGGCATTTTGTTAGTTTCCTTTCTGGGATCCCAATGGTGAGGGGCGAATTTGAAACACCCGGTATACAAGCTTTGTACTGAGTGTGACGATTATATGTCGAAAAGTCCTTCCTAGGTCTAATCAGAGAATCTAGTTGGTGTATTGCTGAGCTATAATCTTCGTTTTTTTATGGATGGAAAAAATTCAGCGGATAGCTCATTAAATATCACGGAATGCCTGCTGCGTGTGTATATTTGCGTTTGCTGTTATTTAGTGGGCCTACGATCCTCAAAAGCATTAAATGCAACATTATCAGTACTCGACGATCCAAGTAGCAGCCACCCCATTTCGTGCTATGCTTCATCAGGGCTACTTTCTGTGATTTTTGCGCCTACAAATATCGGATAATTGATTGAGGAGAGGTAGAAACTCTTTTTCCTTACAAATCTCAAATACACAAACATGAGGGCATGTTATTTGTCAATTAAAATACGTTTTGTCACATTGTCGTGGAAATTAATGGTACATTTATGGTGCACGGCACTGTATGGATATGGGAATACGCAAAGAAGCTTTCCGCAACAAACGTGCTATATATTGGCGTCGTATATGTCCAAGGTAATTGAAATCCTATGGCACGGTACTATCCAGTATGTTATCTACTATATTGGGCTTGACGGGGAAATAACCAGACCACCGGGATTGTATTTTGGAAGGTTGTTATGCAGGAATAGGACCAAATTGGACCAGAAATAACTTAGACCCTTTGTGCCAAATAAATTGTGTTTGTCACGTGCAAAAATCACGTAACCTTTTTTTACCATTTATCACTTATCCGTAAAATGAAGAAACGACCCCTGCACCACGACCTCAACGGAAACAGAAAAGCGAATCACGCAGAACACGTAACGTTCTAGAAGAAGGTATCTTGAGTGGCCTTGAAGAAGATATAGGAAACCAACTAACGGAGAAAAACTACAGAGTTTTGATCGTCAACACCATACTGAATCGCTGAGAAAGAAAGATATAATACGAGTGAAATTATACAATCAATAAACTATTAAATTTGCCAAAAGAAAATCATTGAAAAGGGTTTGGCCTAGGAATGGGCACTCTATTATCAATGAAGAGAAATTCAAATTACGGATAAGTGATAAATAGTAAAAAAAGGTTACGTGATTTTGGCACATGACATGTTAAAACTCATTTACTTTTGTTTTAGTGTGCCAATACTTTTGATCGTTGAATTTCATAATTCCTACTATTATTCTTATATATATATATATATATATATATATATATATATATATATATATATATATAATCATGAACCCTTTTACCTTGCGGTGTTGGGTGTACATTCTTGAACTTAACTTAACTAGTCTTAATAGTCTTGAACTACACTTGATATACAAACTTCCTCCATTGTTTCTTATCCTTAGCTGTCCTCCTAGCTTGCTCCTGGGTGGCTCCTCTTCTTTGCAGGATGTCGTTTAATTCATTGTCCCACGTTTTCATTGGTCTCCCCTTTGATCTTCTGTATCTTCTCCTTGCTTCCCATACTTGCTTCACTGGTCGGTCATGGTTGATTCTGATCATGTGTCCAAACCATCTCCGCTGGGCCTCTTCTATTTTCTTGAGGATTGGCTGTACTTGTAGTCGTTCTCGTACTACTTCATTCCGTATCCTGTTCATCCTAGTTATACCCATTACCCTTCTTAAGTACTTCATCTCCATGCTTTGTAGTTTGCTCTTTAGTCTGGTGGTTAGAGTCCAGCTCTCACTTCCGAATGTCAGGACAGGCACAAATACTGTTTTGTAGATACGTATTTTGACTTTTTGGGATACTTCTCTTTTGGATAGGAACTTGTTCTTAATTGCGTGATATATTCTGGCGGCAGTTGCTATTCGTGGGTTTATTTCTGCTTCTTGGGAACCCTTACTCTCTATTTGGAAAATGATTCTACTTGTTCCATTACCTCATTGTTCACTTTTATGTCTATGCGTTTCTCGGTGTTCCCGCATATAATGACTTTGGATTTTTTTACGTTGATCTTTAAGTTACGTTGTTGGAGTTTGTCCCTCCATATTTGTATGTTTTTCCTAAGTTGCTCTTCGTCTCCGCCGAATACAACTAAGTCATCTGCAAAAGCGCACTCTGCTATCAGTATTGCCTCCAGGTTTCTATGGACAACATATATTTTCGAAGCTTCTGTTCTGGTTTCTTTCATTATGTCGTCTAGTACTATATTGAACAGTAAGGGGCCTATAACTATTATTCTTATATTATTTTAATGTGCTCAATCTATTGCCATTAAAAAATACTATATGAATGCTAGTTTTCAAATAAATCTAGTCCCAAAGGTTCTTCTTTTCATTGTTAAGAAAAAATGTACAGCTCGACTATAATCACATACCTTTTGGAGGGTTGGCAGAGAGACAGCGTCTCCATATATACCATGTAATACTCGTGTATGTAACTGTTCGGACTGAGTAGTTGTTGTTTAAGTAACATTTGTATATCAAAATGCGCATTCCCTTAAAGTGGTCTATGATCTCAAAAATAGTAACGCACCTCGATATAAAACAACTCGACTGAATGTCACCATAAGGAAAAAGACTCAATGAGTCTTACTCACCACTTCCAAATCCTTCCGAGACTTCGCTCCAATGACCTCCAAGCACACAATGTTTTTAGAGGAGCGATCCAAGGAAATAATGGATTCGCTAATCTCCTCTCTTGATAAAGCAATATTAAGTAGATTGTGGGGCGTTTAATTCTAGGGATATGTGTCTTATGTTAGAAAATACAACAACATATTTCACCAACGGGACAAAAACGATAGAAACAAATTGCTCTAACATAGAATAAAAATACCCTATCATTTATTACAAACTAAAACTTATAATAAATGTCTTAAGATGACTTCTTAAGCATGCGTTTTAGTAAACTGACGATTTTAGCTTTGTGTTACACTGCATGCATGCTTTCCTCTTTAGAGTATTTAACAATTCAGTAAAATTATGTACGTATTGTAATCAAGACAAATCAAAACTGGCCTATTTCTGTTTTTACCGATCATCATTCGAGATATGCCTATATTTCCCAGAATCATAAAATGATACATTTTAAATGGATTTCCAGGAGCCTCATGACATGTTATAAGGTACCCATATTACGGTCGTAAAGGCCAACACTCGGTGTCGCTTTCAATGAATTCGAAGACTGAATGTTCTTGGAGGGACCACCTAGAAGTTATAATATTGTAAGTCCAATACAAACGACAATCTAGTCCTTCACATACCATTTTCAGTAAACGAGTATCAGCAAACTAGCTCAGCACTTCTCGTTTAATAATAGTAATAATAATACGCCTTTATTTTACCTGGCGGGTATCAGCTATGAAGCTGCTCTTATCACCAACCAGGAAGCTGCTCTTACCACCAACCAGGTTTATTAATGTAACGCTCAAATCACGTATATCAAAAAATTTGATCGAACAAATTTTTATTTCTACTGGCTATACAGGGTGTAAACGTTATGGTAGTCATTATTGAAATGGGTAATAGGGGGGTCAAAACAAGTCGAAAAGATCATATTATCCATGGTCCAAAAGTCAATAGATTTTAGTCTAAATGGCTTTATAGTTTACAACTTTAAGTGATTTATATCGACCACAATCACCACAATCTTACTAATTTTTATAATCTAATCTAAAACGCTTTTAAATTGGGTAATTAATAAATAAATGGCATTAAGTTTTTCTAAGTTAAGCCAAAATTTGTAGTCAGTAAGTAAGTAAGTTTCAATTAATTAAATATCTAAAACACACATGACAACAGCGCGTCGATCTTTCATCACTCTTATCGAACCGGCAATCGATCGGAAACGGTAACTGTGGTTAGTATGTTGTTTTGTTTTTGTTCGCGTACTTTGTCGTGTTTATTTACAATGTTCTCGAATCAAGAGTTCGCCGACATGTTGTTAGTTTACGGTGAAGCTCGTCAGAATTCAAATCTTGCAGTACAACTAGTGCAGGCCTTGTTTCCAGAAGACTATCCTCGCAGACTAACATTCTGTCAGTGGTTTTTGCACAAAAACATTGAAAATCTGGATTTTTTTAAAAACATTCTAAAGACGGACGAATGTACTTTTACGCGAGATGGGACATTTAATTTCCATAATACTCACACGTGGGCAAGAAAATCCTCATACCACTCGTGAAGGTCATTTCCAACAACGTTTTTAAATAAATATTTGGGCGGGTACTCTTGACGGTCAGGTAATTGGCCCTTTCGAGTTACTCCCAAAGTTGTCAGGAGAAGGATACCTTAGCTTTCTAGCCAATAACCTACCAGAACTCTTGAAACAGACCTTACGAGTGTTCCCTTACTCAACCAACTCGTTCAGAAAAAAATATACGCCTGCGGCACAGTCAGAAGTACCCGAAGAGATATGCCAAAATTTCAAGAAGATAAGTCTATGACAAGAGGTGATTGTGACTGGTTTACATGTTCTTCAGGTCTTTCAGCTTATAAATGGTGTGATAAGAGGTTAGTATACCTTTTGTCAAATTTTCATAACCCAAACGAGACAACTGAAGTCAAAAGAAAGTCCAAAGACGGCACAGTTGAAAACGTTCCGTGTCCCAAAGCACTAACCGATTACAATAAATACATGAATTCTGTTGACAAGTTTGACCAGATGAGGTCAGTTTATGGTCTTGATCGTAAAAGTCAAAAATGGTGGCACCGAATCCTGTTTTTCTTCATTGATGCTGCAATTGTAAAAGCGTTTATTCTGCATACTTTATCAAATGAAACTAAAGTGAATATGAAAGAATTTCGAATAAATATAGCAGAACATCTAGTGGCCAGCAGACTTCACAGCATCCAGAAAGTTTGTTGCTGATCCAAATCAAAAATCACAAACCATATCAAGCAGAAGCTGTTAGATTCACTCAAAGCGCTCATCAACCAATTCGGTCTACAAGACGTAGATGCGTGTACGCAGCTCACAGGAGTTCGAAATACGAACAAATTGGCTCTGCAGTATATGTCAAGTTCCGCTATGTTTAGGAAAAAGTAAAACCTGTTTTCAGAGGTACCACCCAAAATGAATGCTGAAACGGTATGGTAGGTTAAATATTATCCCACCTCTTTTTTGAAAAAATGGACACAAAAAAAGTATCAGAATGTGTTTTTTGTTTTTGTTTTACTATAAGCAATAAGATTTTTTACGTTTTTTATTAATAAAACAAACTTAGATATCTCGTACCGCTAGAGTATTTTTTTAGTCAATATTTCCGTACCTCAAAGAGTTAAACATGTTTACCCGTCTCTCACCAGTTAATAAGTAATATTCCGTGCTTGCATTAAACATTTTGATTTGGAACAGTTGCAAACAACGAGTCAAGAACCGAGAATGACTTTTCAACGCAACTTCAAAATAACGTCTCTTTTTTTCGGGCCTAGTGCCAAAACATCGACAAGGTCACATGTACGCCAAAAAGCTCTATTCTGTTATTAACACCCCTCCCCGCTTATGGAGTACTTTTGACCCCCTCCTCTACTTATTTAGCAAGCTGAAATTCGGGGTAATGAAACTAATGCACGAAAGCCATATTTTAGCTTGTGTTTACCTTTTTTTGTCACTCAGTATACTATATGTAGTAAGTTACATCAATCTTCTTCTGAATGTTCAATGAAACAAAGGACAATTAGCTAAACAAATGACAATTTTGACATTTTTTAAAATGAAATGTTTCATTCCATTTCATATTCAGATAAATCCTTGCAAGAGAAAAATATTGATACAAGTAGTGCTTTCACGATTGATTGTCAAGTTATAAGCGCCTTAATGCACGGAAACGCACAGCTTTGACAGCCTGTCAGTTCGCCATTTTGAGAGAAGGTGTTTTTTATCTATATTCTACTTACGTTTACACTAAAATATGACGTCCACGCATTTACTTGGTTACGCTGAGTTTCGGATTGCTTACTTGACCCGTTCTAAAGAGTAAGGAGAAAGGGGACTTTTTGAAAAGCACTGTATGTGGGTAGTGACAGACGTATGTGTCTAACAGCTAGAAGGTCGTAGCGGGAGAGCCGTATCGAATGGTAAATATGCTACTCCCCGAATTCGTATCCAAAGTATAATATAAATGATTTAATTTACCACACCCGACTGCCAGTTTTCATGCTCGTTTCTCTTGACGTATATTTATTAGGGACTTTTGCGCACCTAATTTGAATATTATACCTACCTGCGCCCCTGATCACTCACAGAAACGCCGCTTTGTGTGTTGATTTTTTGAAACTGTGACAAAAAGTTGTTTTTATGTACCGGGTGATCAATTTACTTTAAGAGATACGTTGTTTGGATCGCATTCAAAATCTTAATTTAGGTAGATTCAGATAGATTTATGAGCAGCAACAAACAATAATAATAATAATTTATTGGTACTATTACACAAACATGTGTTTGCACATGTCAGTTAGAGTAGAACATACAAGTAAAAACAACAAAGAATACGAAAACAAGACAAACGTTTAACACAAAGTGGCAATAAAAGGTAAAAAAACTTGATAAAACCTAGTTTTAAATTTAGATGAACAATAAAATAAGATGGTTACAAAATTATGAAATAGTAATAATTGTTTTCGTGTCCATACACACGTCTGGAGAACAATAAAATGTAATACATACATAACACATACACAAAAAACACAAACGAAAACAAAGTAATAAAACAAATAGTCCACAATTATGGTAAAATCATTATTTAAAAACTCATCTATGCTGTAAAAAGCTTTCGTCACTAGATATCTTTTCACAGTTGCTTTAAAAATGGTTGAGTTTAGTGTTTGACAAAACCTGGGCAGCGCATTAAAAAATTTCACGCCGAAATAATTACTTCCGTGTCTAGTTTTTGATAGTCTTGTGTACTCTGATATTAATTCATTGTTGAACCTTGTGCTATAGTTGTGAATCTCTTTCGGAGTTCTGCAATCATCGTAATTATTTTTAACGTGGATCAAACATTCCAGTATATACAGGGTGGCGCATCGAAAACGAAACAGACGCATTTACTGGCAGCTCAGTTTTTTTTGGAAAAACGCTCAGATCCGTCGATTTTGTTTTCAAGCGGGACACAAGTCTGGCAAAAAATCACGTCAACACGTGCAGGCCCCTGGGCGGGGGTGACACCAACCGTAAAAATCTTAAATGGAAAGGGGGGTCGAGTGATACCTCATTTTAAGGGTCTTTCAATTCCCTTTATAGTGATGTAAAATACATGAGCTTCAGTTCAGTGGTTTTGAAGATTTAGTGATTTAAAGCTTAAAGTAGACTTTAATAGGTACATCAGATTAGTTTGTACTATTTTCAGAAGAAATTAGGCTAAAAGAATTTACTTAATAATTAAATTCTTTTCTTCACTACGCCCATGGTTTGTTTATCATTTTGTTGTTGAAAATAGGTATTGGAGCGTTTTTTTGTGACAAAAAAGTTATTTCATGAAGAAAGATAAGGAAATATCTCGTACTTATTTTAAATAGTAATTTAGTACATAGTTTAGGATTGATTTGACCAAACTTTTCTGCTAAAATAACTTGTAACGCTTTATTACATAAATTAACCATGGTATATTCCACAGCAGAAAGAGTTGAAATTATCGAAATATTTTTCGGAAATAATCAGTGCGCTAATAGAACAGCAGAAATATTTAATGAGCGACATGAGAACAGTAAGGTGCATCGAAAATATGTTTTAGAACTTGTAGCTAAATTTCGGGAAACTGGGTCAGTCGCCAATAAAAAACGCAACATTGAAAATCCCATAAGGAACGAAGCAATAGAAGTGGGGGTTTTAGGGCAAGTTTATGTAGATCCTACGTTAAGTACCCGCAAATTGGAGACTGTGTGTGGTGTTAGTCGACGTACTGTACAACGGATTCTAAAGGCCCATAGTTTTCATCCGTATACAATTCACCTGCTACAAGAACTTAATGAAGACGATTTTGATCGGCGATTACAATTTTGTGAAGATATGAGTGAACGAATTATAAACGATGAACATTTTCTATTCAACAGTTGCTTTTCCGACGAATGTTCCTTTGGCTTAAATGGCGTAGTAAATCGTCATTGCTGCCGATATTGGTCCGATTTTAATCCCAGACTATATCATGATGTTCATACACAGCAGCCACAAAAATTAAATGTTTGGGCTGGTATTTTTGGCGATCATTTAGTTGGTCCTTTTTTCTTACCTGGAAATTTGACCGGTGAAATGTATTTGGAATTACTGGAAGATGCCATAGGTCCTGCATTAACAGCCATAATTGAAAATCAGAATGATCGGCGGTACATTGCGAATAGGTTGATGTTCCAACAGGATGGTGCCCCACCACATTACGCATTACGTGTTCGACAATATTTAGATCAGACGTTTCCAGATCGATTTATTGGTAGAAGAGGCCAATGAATGGTCCCCAAGATCGCCAGATTTATCACCTTTGGATTTCTTTATCTGGGGTCATTTAAAAAGAAAAATCTATGCTACCCAGCCAACATCATCAGAAGACCTGCAAAGAATTGTGGATGAGTGCCTTCAAATTACTCCTAGAATATTGCAAAATGTGCGGCAACGTTTTGAGCAAAATCTTTATTATTGCATGGAGAGTCATGGTGGCCATTTTCAACATTTACTTCCCTAACGGGTCAGTTCATTCTTCATTTTTAAATTACTTTGCTGCCAAATGTGTTGATCTCCACTAATGATGATGTATTAGTTTTATTTAAGCATTAAATCAATAAATCTTCAAAACTAGCGAACTGAAGTACATTAATTTAAAGGGTATTGAAAGACCTTTAAAATAAGGTATCACTCGACCCCCCTTTCCATTTAAGATTTTGGAGGTGGTGTCACCCCCGCTTAGGGGGCTGCACGTGCTAACGTGATTTTTTGCAAAACTTATGTCCCCCTCGAAGACAAAATCGACGGGTCTGAGCGTTTTTCAAAAAAAAAATGAGCTGCCAGTAAATGCGTCTGTTTCGTTTTCAATGAGCCACCCTGTATATGCATGGCACAGTTAAAAATTTTAGGTTTATAAATGTCGTCTCACAACACTGTCTGAAATGTAAGTTTGCTATTATCCTCAAGCATCGTCGCTGAACAGCAAACACCTTCGATACATGACATGAATGACCCCAAATCAGTATGCAGTATTGCAAGTTAGATTGGAAGTAAGCATAATAGGCTGTCGTTATGGTCGATTTTGTTACGTAGGTATTTAAACTACGAATCATATATGTTATTTTAGATAAATAACTTCTTTGATAAAGAGGTGATGTGTGATTTCTAAGTTAAGCTTGCATCAATAGTCACTCCAAGAAATTTCACGGGTTCTACTAAATTACGTCTATGAGGACAAGTACTGAGTAGAAGAGATTGAGTTTTCGCTATGTTGATTGACGAACTGTTGGCATTAAACCAGTTTTGAATGTTGTCAAAATGCTGCTGAAAATCGAGTAATACATGGTCAAAGTTACTATTGGATGATATTGATGCCATGTCATCCGCAAATAATATATATTGATTGATGCTACAGTTTGGCAGATCATTGATGTACATCAAAAAAAGAATCGGTCCCAAGAAACTTCCTTGGGGAACTCCGTGCTTAATATGTACATTGTTAGATAAACAATATTGAAAACTAACATACTGTCTTCTGTCTGATAAATGAGACGCAATTAAGGACAGGCTGTTATTAATAAAACCATATAGCGACAACTTTTGAGTCAAAATGTGATGTTGGACACAAGCAAATGCTTTTGTAAGATCATAGAAGTTAGCGAGAGCAAACATATTGTCTTCCAGACATTTGTTGATGAAACTGGTAAAATCGATTATTGCTGCTTTCGTTGATCTGTTGGTACGGTATCTAAACTTGTTGTTACATAATACATTTTTGCTATAATTGGTATTATAGAAATGGGTCTGAGATTACATGGATCATTCTCACATCCTTTCTTGAAGAGTGGCAGAATCTTTGCAAGTTTTAATAAGGCAGGAAAGACATTACTTTTTATACACATGTTTATCAAGTTGTAGGATATACTATCAAGTTATTTAAGGTCTTCATAATTTTAACATCGATGTCATAAGGATCTGTACTTTTAAAATTCTTTAAGCTTTTGATTGCGTCTCTAACATCATTGAATGAAGCAGTTCGAAAGTTGAAATTTAGTATATCACTAGTCTGTATAAAATCTTTGAAGTTCGACTGGGTAGCTGGAATTTCAGCAATAATGGTTTCAGCAATGCTGACGAAGAAAGAGTTGAGAGCAGACGAATGTGATTTTGATGATTGCACACCATTGGCTTCAATCACATTCCACATAGCTGCTTGTTTACTTAATGCTCTACGTGCATATTTATCATGAGCATTGTTTTTCCTAATTCTGACTTCTGATCGGTACTTAGACTGGATAGATTAATCTCTTTCTTTGATACTACCTGGGGATTATCTTTATGAATTTGTGTTATTAGTTTCAAATTCTCTCTCATCTGAGCCAATTCGTGATCAAACCAGTTGATTTTGTTGCGACAACCCTCTGATACTAACCTAGATTTGATTGGCAAGCACTCAGCGACATTATTTGTTAAGATATTTATGAATCGTTCGAGCTCAGTGGCCAGCGATAAACTAATATCAGACAAAAAGATCCAGTCGACTGTTTCAATTTTACTGTATCATTTAAAAAGACCTTCTTCAGTGACAGGCCTGTAGTTTATTCTCTTCCTAGCAGGTTTTAAAGTTTTCTAATTAAAATGAAATGCAATACCTAAATGGTCAGAAAAACGTGTAACAACTATGCTTGACATACCTATTTATATTGGTGAAAATATCAAGACAAGCATTCTGCCTAGTATTCACATTCACAGTCTGATACAGTCCAAAAGAAACACAAATATCACACATCACGTTGGAATTCCTGTCGTGAGTGTTAAATTTAAAAGTAAAATCACCAGACATGATTATATTTTACTTATGGTCTAAAGTACTAGTAGTATTTGAAGCTTATTATAGAATATATTGAAGTCTCCATTTCTTGGTCGATATATAGTTAGAATTTGTGTGCCATCCAAGCAGTTGACACCAGCAACCTCAAAGCGTAACTCCTCAGAAATGTTTAAAACTTTGTCACACAAAGGCTTAGCACTAAACTTATTATTGGCATAAATACAAACACCACCGTGGAATTTGCTTGACTTGCAAAAACTAGACACATTCATATATTCACAAATATTCAATATAACATAAATCAAAATATTTACATTCCTTCAATTGTAGTACTTTTACTAAGATCAAAAAAAAAACTGTACACAAAATAAAGGAAGACTGCTGAAGTATTCACAACAAAAATGATGATTGTGCCTGCGGCTCACCAGCTGGCCGTGGGCGCTCATAATAGTTCAAGAAAAAAGGTTATACATTACAAATTATTAATACAAATCTCTTTTGCAAGAAAAAATTAAATAATCAATTTATTTTGTACAACAAGTGTGCTTTGGATTTTGCATCCCTATCTCTTTCCTACCCATCGCGCATTCAAACCATGTATTATAGTTTCTTTGAAGTAGTTAGGCTTTAGCATGAATCTAATCACTGATTTTATGCACAGCTGATATAAGTTAATCACATCATAGGTCCAGAGGCTTGACGAGAACATTCACTAAATAGTGCATAAGAAACTGGACCAAAAAAAGGCGCTAGAATGGTGGAACACCCAATTATTGCAAAGGCAGGGAAAAGAATCCATTAAAGAGCGAATGCCCGCATTTACAGAGGACCTGCTCGGATTCAATAGGCCATAAGGGCCATAGTGGGTCTCCTGACAGGGCACTATCATATCGACATATGAGGCTCTTGGGCGTGGCAGAATAGTTTCTGCAGAAAGCACGAAGAAACCCCAGTGCATGTCCTGTGTCACTGTGGAGGCCTGGCAAGGCTACGGTTTTAGAAAGTAGGCTATGGAGTCTGATTAAAGGATCAAGGCTGAACACAGTGCTTTAGAAAGTGTATATGGGGGTCACAATAGATCCATTTGGGTCGTAGCCAGCCCATTTCTTTTGTAACCTGTAAGTTAAGTACATTCCTTTTAGTGAAAACTATGTCTGTAGCATATCTTGTTTTTAAAAAGTATTATTTTTATCGCCGTTTTTGCGTAACTTCCTAACACCCCACATCTTCACATTAGCTTAATTTTGACTAGATCACATCGACTGACAAAAAGGGCAACTGAACTCTCTAAATCTAGACCACCTAAATTCTAACCATCGAAACCATGACAATCATGTTAAAACATTTGACCCACAAATTATATTCTTGCCTGGAGAATTGCTCCAGTGTCCTAGTAATGAAGTAGCGAAATGCTAATATTGTGGCTGAACTCTATTAGGCAAGGAGGCTACTCTTTACAACAAAGGCCTTCGCCATTGCTCAGCTGCCGTCCTATCAATAGCGAGAATCCAATCTGTGGGAGCGCTGACTTGTTTCAAGCTAATCACCTACGAATCCAGCCCTGAGAAGCACATGCGAAGGATGTACAAGGGGCTCACTGGAGTCTAAATCCTTTAGATTTTGACTCAATACAGAAGAGGTGTGCATCTTATCTGGCTCTTTATTTTTAAAATGGTATCATTGCAGGGAATTAATCTACTACTACTACAGAGTTCATCTACTTGATGCCATTTTTCAAAGCCATGGTACATTTCGTAACTGCCAATGTCATGCTTAAGACATAAAAATTCGAAAGTGACCCTAGTTTCAAAGACTAGAAAGAAAAATGAAAAAGGATTCCTAACTATTGGCCTACATCAAAGTCAGGCCGAGGCCGAGGCCTTCTACTCCACCACTGTTTTACATTAGGAATGCTTCTACCTTCTAGTTTTGTTTTTGGTTTTGGAACGATTTTGCAAAAACACTTGTACATTTGAAACGCAAATGCATAGTTTAAATAAACATGAAGCAGAACAAGCATCCCCGTGTTATTGCTCAGTCGACTGAATGGGTATGCTAATTTGGACTTTTAAGTGTCTCGCGAATACGTTACGTAGGCTAAAACAGGTACTTTGCTTCAAATATTCATAAATGGAGTTTCTGTGTTCTACTAAGAATTTTACAAAAAAATGCTCTATGTATAGGCAATATTTAATTTCACTTCTCTTCCTAACATTTTTAAAATAGCCAAGCAGTTTGCCTTTGTACTTTCCAAGAAATATGAAATCACTCCAAGTATGATTTCATTGATTGAAACTCATAATTACAGGTGCAACCAAAACATTTTAGGACTAGCTCTTAGTATCCTTTACAAATACTTAAGACATATGGGCATTAAAAATTCCAAAAATCAAAGATGTTTATTGCTTATTCAACGAATTCCTATTCATTTGTAGGTGTATCAATTGGTAGGTAAAGGGTCTAATGAAAGCAAAAATCCTACAACCTCTGTGGTTTCTATGATTAACTATGATGGAAAATTGTTTTACGGTTAGACGATAGTCTCTCTTTTGTCCTGCCGAAAGTTATACATCCTAGTTATTTAGGTTACTGGGATCGGTTTTAACTTCATTATTGATTATTGATTGATAGTCCACATTTTAGCGCATGACAAAACCTTGCACGAAGACACCTAGAATGCCAGAAACGTTAGGAAATCAAAAGAGATTGGGAGCTACCTCGCCGATACAGTTGCGTAGTTCTACACAATATCTCACTGGCATGGCTTCTTATTTGTTCCAAAGATATGAAGAATAGGAACCAATCTATTGGAAGACAATTTTCCTCAGATTATAGCTAGTTTAAGTTCTTTATACTCACATGTAACGTGTTTTACAAATATAATTTCTGGCTTTCATTTATGGTGCTAGAAACCACGCTAAAGAGGAACAAGCGCAACATTGAGACGAACAGAAACATCCGAATATTTTGTTTGTATCTGCAAAGACTTTCTAGCATGGAGCTTGTTCAAAGACCGGTATGCCACAGTTGATCCAAGGCTTCGGTAGTTCCCAGTTGATTTCAGATCTCAAAATTTATATTACCCCTGTTCGAAACATGACTCTACCGGTTGTGGAAAAAAGAACTACAAGCCTGTAGTTCCTCGGATCAGCCTGAGAGATACAAGAATGAAGAAGATTCTCGTTGCAATGTTTGTTATGAGTCAGTTCATGTCGCTTAGCTTTCTGTGATCAGCAAGGTAATGCAGAAGTGTATCAATCGAATATTGCAAGCATCAGGGCTTGATAAGCGACAAGCAGTATGGTTGCCGGCACCAGCGATTGATGAGGGACATCCTAGCAACGTTATACAACTGTGGAGTGGACTAGTGATGTGGAGAGACTCAAGTTGTTGTTTTTAATATCAGGAAAACTTCCATCCAGAGCCTCTCACAGAACTCTAAACACTGTCTCTTCGGCCCCAAGTTATTCATCGTAATTGACGGGTTCCCTCTTCATCCGACTATTCCAGACCCACAGTTTTTCTATCACAGGACAGAAAAGGCCACTTCTCCTATAGTGTGGAGGACTGTTTTATATACTGAAGCAGTCGCATAGGGAGAAACCTATATACCGGGGCACCGCGACTGCTATAAGGAAGACGCCTCAACAACCCAATTTTTGAACTGCTTAAGGTTTGCAGAATTAGGAAAAACCTCCTCAGGCAGATTGTTCAACAACCTCGATACTCTAGGAACTAAGGAGTGGTTATATCGGTTAGTTCTCGATGTACGAAGTTCAATAGAGTTGGGGTGGGAGGCAGAAGCCTGGCGGGTCTGTTTGCCATTGCGGTAGAAGAGAGCAAGATCGCCGACCACCCATCGGTGCGAAAGGGTCCCGAGACTCCAGACGTAGCTTTTTACCGGCAGTTGTTGCTATTGACGAGATGTGTACGTGCCAAATCAAGTCCTTGGTGATCTAGCCTCCGACTAGCCAAAATTAACCGCTCTTAGGCAGTACTCGGCGATCCATCGAAATCGGATGAGCGCTAGGACACTGCTTGATAGTCAAGATACAGTACAGTGTTTTGGAAGCGTTAAACACTTGTAGTAGTCACTACTACTAGTCTTATTCTCTCCAACTCATCAGCAGTGATCGGCTTGCGACACTGTGGATGGGATTAAGCGTGCTATAGAAAAGGTCGTTGATGTCGAATGTTGGGCCAAGGCCGATCTCTTGGGAACCAGGTAAAGAGGAGTAACCGTCAATCACTACAGATATCTTGCGGCTGAAGAGGAAGTCAACCACCCGTCTGCAAAGCTTGCAGCAACGCCATGAGCGCACTATGTGACCAGAGTTCACTCCACAGATGCGTCTAGTAGGTCCCCCGTTGATCGCTGGTATTGGAAATCCGATGCTCAAATCGTGATGTTTTCACTTCTCCAACATCCTGTTGATAACAGGAAATAGCTATGCGTGTGTAGTTGTAAGGGTAGATCCTTTTCTGGGATGGAAGCTCCCAGGCTGCACGTCCGCTATGACCAGATTTTGCTAATTTCTGCTGCCACAGTTAGTTTTTATTGAAACATAACCTCTAGAACACCGGAGACAGAAAGAGCTCCAGCAGACTACTGGTGTGTGACGAAACGCGAGGGAAGAAATTAGGACTCGACATCATCTGGGTCAATGCAATGCTTCAACGGCACAGCCCAATGAATCCGTTTTGCTTGCTCGCGTTTGATCGTGCTGGGCATTGAAGTCACCGATGGTAACTTCTTCCGATTGGTGACAGGGAGATATTCAAGCAGGACATCTCAGTTATAGTCCACGGAAGAGCGACAGGGGCAGCAAACAAGTTTGGGGAATGGTTTGGAGTTGAGTCGAAGAGACAGAATGTCCTTTAAACCTGATTCCAAGGAGACGTCTCTGAAGCAGGACAAAAGCCATAACCCCGCCGTTCTTTCTCGAAATGGAGGGTATCTCGTACTTTAGGAAAGCCAGATGGTTAGTTGGGGCAGAACTTAGATTATGGCCTCCACCAAAAAGAGCATGGCCACCCGGTAGTCGGAACTGAGGTATTCGTTAGCGTGTGTGCAATCACTTGAACACGAAGTTGGATCAAAAGTGTAACAACTTCCGGAACAAGCATCCGCCACGGCTCCGCTCAGCAGGGGATAGAGTTCAGCAGGTAGAAGATGACTTTTATTAAAATAGGAGTGGATGTAAACATTTTGTAGCTACTTGGACAAGACGCCAAAGTTCCGAACAATATTTTGTTTTGAACCATACCGTGAAAGGTGAAACCCGCCGGTGCCAGTACCGATGACGAGAGTATCATCTTCGTATCGCGAGTGGTCCGAGTCGGCCAGCAGTCCGGTATGAATTCCAATAAATTCAGCTTAGGTCCGTTTTAATCCACGGTAGCTGTGTCGGCGGCATAATATGGCCAGCAGCGGTCATCTCGGAGCAGGCAGGCAGACCAGCCGTTCGTGTTCGGTCTTCGCTCTTCTCACCTCACCACGACTACCAAGCAAGACTTTGCCTTTGTGATTTATTACCCAGCAGGGTTATTACGATGTCACACATATACAAACATTTTCTCGGGTTTTTTCTTATGGGGGATTGAGTTGAGATGCTAAGAAAAAAGAAATAATCCATATCTAAATGATTCTGCAGAAAGTCGCCGATAACTAGGAACAAATGAACCGCCCTCAATTTTTCTTGAGCGACTTCGATAATGACTGCAACATTGCATTAATAAAAAGAGTTGATGTCTTTGAGATGAAGACTTGCAGACGCATACTACGTATATCGCAGACTAACCATGTAACTAACGTGAAGGTAGTCCGGATGGGTAAGGGTAGAATGTAGGAATAACTATTCAGAGAAGGAAATTGGAATACTTTGTCCATGTTCTGAAGGGCAGTAAATATAAATTACTCTAAACGGTAATCAAAGGGAATATAGTCAGCAGGAGTAGATCATGAAGGTGAAGACACTCGTGGCTCCACAACTTGCGCGAATAGCTTAGATTATCTTTTGTCCATCTTTTCAGAACTGCCACATATAAGATAAGAACATCCACGTTAGTAGTCAACATTTGAAGCAGACAAGGCACACGAGGAAGAAAATCTACCAAGAGACAAAATTTAAATTATAAATACCCAGGTATCGCAACAGGCAATTCAACTTCTATGGATGTATTGGTACGAATAAGACTGACAACAATTTCTTTTCCAAATCGATACCTGGAGATTATGATTCAGTGTCCAAGAAGTGAAATCATAGAAATAGTGTGATCAATGCTTCTACGCTCTAAAGTTTCGTTTGGATTTATGGCAGTTGAAATTAGCGTGGTATAGTCAACGCCAAACAAAGTGGCGTGCACGTCATCAAGGTGGGTGTGTTGAAAAATTTACATTGTTGCCAAACTTTTTGTAAAATAATAAAATTTATTATTTACATATCTAGGTTTATAAGCAATATTAACCTCAAATGAGAACAAAAATAATAGTATAATAAAATTATAGATCTGTACTTGCATAATCATTAAGTATGACAATTATTGATCAGATGACACTATGAAACTACCATATTTAATTGATAGCTTAAAGGTACTGAATAAAAATCCAAATGGGGTCCTCCAAATTTTATGCATGGTATTTATTTTACAGAATTCATACAGAAAAATGCATTCTAAAATTAGGTAAGCTACTGGTGTAAGCTTTTTCTGTACAATAAAGTTAATCGGAGTTTCTTTCTTCAGCGCTGTCTGAATCTGAATCTTCATCACTCTCAAAGTTGATTATTAAAGGTTCGATGTCTGGTCGATCAAAAATTCGTTCTCTTTCATACCATTTAAAAATTTCTTGCTCAGTATGTCGAACACTATTTTTCCACATGTCTGGGGTAACCGTTTGTAGAGCCTCGTTCCACATATCCAAACAGTCTTTTTCACTGTTACCATCTCTACCAATATGTCTGTTATAGTAACCTTTTGCTATGCCCCAAATTAACTCAATAGGGTTAAATATACAATGGTAAGGAGGCAGACGAAGAACTTTGTGCCCATGTTGTTCCGCCAATTCATCAATCACGTATATTTTAGGTGGTTTGTTTCTAAAAAAGCAGTTATTTTAAGAATAGGAATAAACAAAAGAAATATAAACTGTCGACCAAAATATATATAATTAAGAAGCATTATGTACCGAGCAACAATACTCAATAGCTCTGTTTTAAACATTGTGTTTAAAAATGGTATGTTTTGATTTGTCAACCAGTCTTGGATATTTTTTTTTGTCCATGCATTGTTGGGCACTTTGTTCAATATCATGCTGTGATAAGGGGCGTTATCCAGTATAATCATAGATGGACTCTCCAATTTTTCTAATAACTGATGTTGAAACCATTTCAAAAAATTGTCCTGGTTCATCTCTCCATGGTAATCGCTCAATTTTGTTTTCGAAGAAAATATCGCTTTACTACCCTCAATAAACCCATTTTCATTTCCAGCATGTAATATAATGTATCTAAAATATATTAGTTTTAAATTTTATAGTGCAAATTGTGTACAAGTACATACCTTTTACCATCTGTTTTAATAGCTTTCACGCTTTTTTGGTTTCCATTTTGCCAAGAGCGACCTATGGTCCCATTTTGAAATATCCAAGTTTCATCGTGGAAGACAAACTGGTATAAGGCCTCAACCTTGGCTTGATTGTATTGCCTTAGAAATTCCACCCTTTTCAAAGCTATACTTGGTAGTTCCATGAGCCCTCGTCGCGGATTGTCCTTAAGCCACTTAAATCCAAGATCTCTAAGCAACCGCCTTAAAGACGTGGCACTACCATCAAATAATGCCCTATCTCTTAATCGAGACCATAAAGTTTGTATCGTAACTTGTTCTTCTGAAACCATGTGTAATATGACATTATAATTTAGTTAACAAATTAATGTAAACTTCTGATAAGTTATGATAATAAGATCTTACTTTTGTGATACATATTATAGATCACTTCTCGAATGGCACTTGTATCCAATGTCGCTGTGTTGGTTACACGTTTAATATAACTCCGCTTTTTCTTGGGCGATTCTAAATTTGCATCACTTTTCACACCCTCGAAAATACGACTAACTGTCCTTAAACTAATTTTTAAAGCAGCAGCAACACGCTACAAAAAATGAAATAAAATTTCACTATTATTAATATACATTACATATAATTATTAGTAACCTACCTCTTGAACAGCATTTAAAGGCAACAAAGGCCCGTTGTTGTCCCTTTCTTGCTCAAAGTAGTGCATTAACGAGGCCACGAGTTCCTTACACCGACTATTTAACTGTTTGGGCATCTTTATATACCAAAATTGCCTTTATCTACTCGTAAAATGAATAATTTTGTTTTGAAACAAACAGTTGTTGATTTACAGTATGCGGGGCCAAAGGATTTATAAAGATTTGAAATGCCACAAATTGATTCAGTGTCAAAATTAATACAAATGTCAGTTCCCAGTTTAAATAAGTTTCAAGGTGACAATGTGTCAACGCTGCGAAATCGGTTTAGTGCGTTTACATGTCGATAAGTGATTGGAGCGTTTGCAAAACATTTTATTTCGCATAATGCGTCTAAATTTTTCAGAAAGCAACTTATGTGATATTTTAATAACAATGTTTATATGACTATTAACCATAATAAGAGAGTAATGACCATTTTACAATTTATATATCACATTAATATGAAACTGCAATAGAGCAATTGTTTGTGATAGAAACCTAGGCATTAGGTCGGGGAATTTTTATCGTGATGACGTGCACGCCACTTTGTTTGGCGTTGACTATATATCTTGACAAATACTGCTGTCGCTAGGAAAAGGTGGCTTACTCAGAGATAGGATATAGGTTTCATCGTCTAGCCCATTTACTCTGATCCATTCCCACCTCAGGCCCAGTGACTTGAACTACTTTTGTTATGGAGTCTATACTGTATATACTTAAGGATTGGCTGTTCTTCGTCATTCTCGCAAACAGAATGATTCTCTTCTGGCCTAGGTAGGCCAATTTTCTAGCCTTCCAAGGCCGACTTTAGAGTTATCTGTTTCATACTTACATATCAGTCGTACGCTACGCACTGTACATAAGGAACTGACCAGTATGGTCGCTCATTGACTTTGCACCTGCTTGGGTACGAAAAATAAGAAACGTCGTATTGAGAATAAAGACAAGCAGTTTTGCAGAAACAGATGAAACACAAAGGACAATCATGGGCATGTCCGCAATAGAAGAATACAGGAAATGTTCGTAAATGTAAAAAACTAAATACTATATTTACGTTTTTTGAGATATATGCGTGTTTGTACCGCATCGATCAACAAAAAATAGTCTAATATGCAGATATGGTCACAACAACAGCCAATGCTAGGAAACTCGAGTTTTCTTGTATAGTACTTGAACCCATACGATGATGCAATCGCAGGACCCACACTTCAGTCACCTGGCGTTTGAATTCCTGGTGTAAATAATAGTTCACCTTTACATAGTTCTAGATAACATCAAAATAAAATGAAAATTCATCTTAATTACTTTTACTTTTTTGTAACCAATTTTACAATCAGAAAAGGCAATGGTACATGTTCATAATTCATTACGCTCGCGTAGGTTACATGTGACCTTTATTTAACTTAGAACCTGTGATGTTGTTATGGTTGAATATTATGGTATATCAATCCTGGTTTCGATTTTTAATAGGCACGTTTTTACGACTACCACGTTAATGCGTTAACATTAACAACAAATTCCAGCGAGATGCTTTCTCGAAAATAGTTTCTGTCGCTCGGTGCAAATTGGTATTCAGGAATGTCTGATTCATACGAGAATAAAGAAACATCTTGATAAACCATAAAAATGCCAAGAATGTTGTTTTGGCGTCTCTGCATCAGTGACAAGTTTCCGGTACCTATACAGAGTTGCTTTCCATTTGTGATTTACGTGATTAACATTTGACCTGTTGGATATTCAAGAGAAAATACCCTTGTAGATCTGATGGTATAAATCAAGTGGATATGTACGAACACTGCGATGAGGCGAATATTTGCCTTACTAATGTTTCAAAGATTATTCGTAGATATACAAATGTAAATTATGATGAAGAACTCATAATAGGACATACACCTAATATATTAGTTATGAAATTTTAAAACCGTACATTCTTGCCTCGATAAGCAATATCAAGAGGTATGAGCGTGGTAATTTAGGAGCGTTATACAGGGTGGCGCATCGAAAACGAAACAGACGCATTTACTGGTAGCTCAGTTTTTTTTTGGAAAAACGCTCAGACCCGTCGATTTTGTTTTCGAGGGAGACACAAGTTTGCCAAAAAATCATGTTAACACGTGCAGCCCCCTGGGCGGGGGTGACACCAACCCTAAAATCTTAAATGGAAAGGGGGGTCGAGTGATACCTTATTTTAAAGGTCTTTCAATTCCCTTTATAATGATGTAGAATACATGAGCTTCAGTTCAGCAGTTTTGAAGATTTATTGATTTAAAGCTTAAGGTAGACTTTAATAGATACATCAGATTAGTTTATACTACTTTCAGAAGAAATTTGACTAAAAGAATTTACTTAATAAGTAAATGCTTTTCTTCACTACGTCCATGGTTTGTTTATCATTTTGAAACGCAACATTGAAAATCCCATAAGGAACGAAGCAATAGAAGTGGGGGTTTTAGGGCAAGTTTATGTAGATCCTACGTTAAGTACCCGCAAATTGGAGACTGTGTGTGGTGTTAGTCGACGTACTGTCCAACGGATTCTAAAGGCCCACAGTTTACATCCATATAAAATTCACCTGGTACAAGAACTTAATGAAGACGGTTTTGATCGGCGTTTTTGTGAAGATATGAGTGAACGAATTATAAACGATAAACATCCTTTTTCTTAAATGGCGTAGTAAATCGTCATAACTGCCGATATTGGTCCGAGTCTAATCCCAGAATTTATCATGAGGTTCATACACAGCAGCCACAAAAATTAAATTTTTGGGCTGGTATTTTTGGCGATCATTTAGTTGGTCCTTTTTTCTTACCTGGAAATTTGACCGGTGAAATGTATTTGGAATTACTGGAAGACGCCATAGATCCTGCATTAACAGCCATAATTGAAAATCAGAATGATCGGCGGTACATTGCGAATAGGTTGATGTTCCAACAGGATGATGCCCCACCACATTACGCATTAGGTGCTCGACAATATTTAGATCAGACGTTTCCAGATCGATGGATTGGTAGAGGAGGTGCCATTGAATGGCTCCCAAGATCGCCAGATTTATCACCTTTGGATTTCTTTATGTGGGGTTATTTAAAAAGCAAAATCTATGCTATTCAGCCAACATCATTAGAAGACCTGCGACAAAGAATTGTGAATGAGTGCCTTGAAATATGACGTATGACTCCTGGATCAATTTTCCCCACAAATAAAGAAAAACCTGTTTTCCAAGCAGCGTGCTTACACTGGCAGCGACCAGTACGTCAGAGAATGAACGACGTCGTCCGAACTATCTGAGCGTTCAAACAGATTTGATTTCTTCTTACGAGAACAGTTTGCTGTGGGATCTGAGGTACTAGAGACAAAAATTATCAATAATAACATTTCAATCTGTCTTTTGTCTACTCTAAAACAAACAATTGACATGTTCCGTGTTTCCACCATTTAATAACAGTAATTTCAGTAAATAGCTTTCAAGAAAATGAAATTCGTCAACTTCGTACATATTTGCTGGGCATCAGAAACGTACTGTCTACCAAACTGTCATACAACGCGCACAGTGTAAGCGACTTTTTTTGACGAGAGTCTCGGAGATAATCGTCAGAAATAAATTTCGTCACAATCTGTATCCGTAGTAACCGTAGCCTAAGCCATGTCAGAATCAAAAACTTTGTTGATGTAGAGGTAAAGTATCAAGCCACTTCAGCGTTCTCCTAACAACCGTAACGGTTCTAAAGGTCAATGGACAATAATCTTAAATTACATTTCTACTTGTTATTCATTCTTAGCCTCTAGTCCTTTTTACATGTTTCATATATCATGCATGTAAAATGCATACCTGTGATTCCGACATCCAACAAATCTACGAAAATCCCTGTACTTGCTGCAAAGCGCAAGTTTTTAAATACCATATCTAAACAGTCCTTGACATGCACAAAATCAGATGATTAACCTTACAAAATCCAGACATTAATAATCTTTTCCATGAAAAATTCAAATCGGTTTAATAAATCACTCGTTGCAGTAGCCAATGAAATAATAAAGTGTTTCCAACTCTATTTTGAATTATTTTTTAACAATATCATGAATATGCAAGAGTGATAAATTATATAACGAAACGATTATTTTGTCATCAGCAGATCACAAGCAGAAGTAATATTAGATCCAGATAAAAACTGATGTAATATTTAAAATAGCTTTACCATTTTTGAGAAATACTAGCACAAACGTATAATAATTAAATAATATAATGCTTTCAAGGTTTGTTAACAACTAATTGCCTCCTTACTTTCCAAGTGGTTCTACAGCATGATACCTCATCACGTTTTGACGTTGATTGAGCTTAACAGCTGATCAGCAAGTGACATATTTGTATCAAAGTCTGTCACTGTGAGCAGCAGTCATATGGCCTGTATCGATTTTGTGTGGGTTGGAACTTTTATAAAAACAGCGTTATGAGAAAGTGTGTATCCGTAGCGTAGGAAAAAACACAAACAAAATACGGTTCTGCATATCTACAACTATGATGTTGAAATATCCATCAGAGATGTATGTTACTTGTCGATATGGGGTACTTTGAATGTCACAGCTGTTATTTGTATTCTGGTTTGATCTGACGGGGTATCGTGAAAAATATATTATCTCTGTGTGTGTGACTATATGGTAGTTGCGTCGTCTTACACACAATTTCTTCTCCCTCATCAATGATGACCCATCATATCATGAAATTAATAGAGATCCCATACTTAAAGTGGAAAAGAAAAGTAATGACATTGTTAAGGAACTTCTCAGCACTGGACAAATAACCCAAGAACAAAAAAGAACTTTGACTACTTATAACTCTGTCCCTCCCAAATTTTATGCACTTCCGAAAATTCACAAACCTGTACTCTCAGTAAGACCTATAGTTGCATCAATAGGTTCAGCCACCCAGGCTTTGTCTTCATTAATATCGACAACACTAAAATCAGCACATGCAGATAATGATTACTACATCAAAGACTCATTTGAAGTCTCTCGTCAGTTCAACAGATTGACAATACCAGCCGATCATATTATCGCCAGTCTTGATGTGGTGTCGCTATTCAGTAACATCTATCTGGATGCATGTACAAGAACTATTAATAAACACTGGAATGAGATAAGTCAACACTGCAACATATCTCTAGAATCTTTCACCAACATTATAACATTCCTTTTTCATAACAATTATTTCTCTTTCAACAACAAAATATATTCTCAAACACATGGTTGTCCTATGGGATCTGTTCTGTCACCAATTTTGGCAGAATATATCATGGATGATCTGCTTGATACTGTTATTCCGACACTACCCTATAACCTCTTCTTCATAAAAAAATACGTAGGTGACATTATTTTATGCCTCCCTTCCATAGGTCTGGATCGTATTGTCAGAGAATTCAACAGCTATGACCCCTACATCCAATTTACCATTGAAAAAGAAGATGAGAACCTGTCTGTCCCCTTTCTAGACACAAGACTCATTCGCACCAACAACAACAGTTTATTGGTGGACTGGTACCAGAAACCTATGACCTCAGGTCGGTTTCTCAATTTTAGGTCATACCATAAGCTAGGGATTAAAATCAATTTGGTAAAACAGATGAAAACAAGGGTAATCAGCATCTCAGATAATACCTTCCACACCTCAAATTTACGTAAACTATCAAAACTGTTCATCAATAATGGTTATCCGAAGTGTCTGATTAACAAGATCTTATTTAGTTCACCTTCCAATATTTTGCCGAACTCTGGTGATGCAGGTAATAGTCGCACAACCCTTAATAACGGAACTGATGTAATTCCCAATAATAACATCAATCCAAACAGTACAAGCACCAACCCGGACTCCAGACCTGGTTTTGCTGTCCTGCCCTATATCAAGGAACTGACCCCTAAGCTGATCAGATTGTGCAGTCCTTTGAACTTTCGAATTGCTTGCAAATCCGTCCTCACTATAAACTGCATTTTTTCAAAAATGAAAGACAAAGTCCCGCTGCTTGGCTTAACCAACACAGTCTACTCCATCAATTGCAACAACTGCAACCAAATATACATAGGTCAGACCTCCAGATCTCTTAAAGGAAGGATTACATCACACAAAAGTGATGCTAGGCTTCATCCTGAAAGATGCGCTCTAGCATCTCATGTTAACACAACAGGGCATTCTATGAATTACACAAGTATCAAAGTTCTTGATAAATAAAAACACCTTTCCAAACGTTTATTCCTGGAAATGTCCCACATCTTCATGAATAACAACTGTATCAACAAAAAGACAGATGTTAAACAACTGAGTGTCATTTACTCATATTTGCTAAACAGCGAAAAATTGGAGAACTTACATATCTCCCCAAATTTCGACTCTTCACAACCATAAATAGAATCTGTGTTTTGGCCGATTCCACCAGTAAATTTCATTCCACTCAAAATATAATAATTCTCTTCTCACGATTTATTAATAATTGTTAATTTAAATTCCCATTAATTAAAATATAGTTTATTCAACTGCCTCTCGGTTTAACAAATTCTTACATAACATTCTGAAAATCACATCATCTGAAGTGATTTGGCAACGTTTGGCACACGCCCACAATTCGTTCCATCTTTCAACACAGACATTGACAACCTTCGGCCTTCTGTCAAAGAGTTTCATCTCACTCATTATTCCATGACCACTATTTTGTGCAATCATCAAGTGGCTTCACGATGTAATGCTCTAATGTTTTTTAAATAATTTTTAATCTGTTTTTAACTTGTTCTTGTCATATTTTATATAATTTTGACCATTGTACAATCTATCCAGCTCTCACCATGTTACTGGACGTTTCCCTCATCCTATACGTAAACAACAATTAGCAACATCCTCACATACTACTGTAAGTTGAGTCAATTTAAATTCATTTTACACTTTTGTTGCTACTGTTATCATTGTAATTGCAGCTCCTGATGATGATGGCAAAGTCCATTGAAAGCTAGAGAGAAATAAAAAAAGTATAAAGAGTCCTCTTTGCTTAAATTTTGTCGAAGTACCCAACAAAAGGCGGAAGCTTTAATTTTTCACCTATATATATATATATATATATATATATATATATATACGAGCCCCTTCCCACTTCAGTTGGCCCAACTATTGAAATCTTATTTTTTTTCTTATCAAACACAAATAATAAAAATGTAGCAGGGTGTTATAGGTATAAAATATTAACAATGAATATTTTGATAGTATATAGTAGAAAACACCAACTTTATCACTCCCTAATCAAATTTGCATCATAAAAATAACACATGTTGCAATTACAGCATATCAACCTATTTTCATTTCAAGGCAAAATAAGTCTATAATGCATAGGTGGCTGTGAAAAGTAAAAGCCATAACAATTGTTTTTATTAATCACAGCTGTCAGAATACGTTTTGGGTAGTTAAGGTTTTCAAAATGGGTAGAGGAAAGGTTATTAGTGAGAAAATTCGGTTATTGATAATTAAATTTTTTAATTCTGGGAAATCAAACTCAGAAATTGCAACTTTGTTAGACTTATCGCGGTACAGTGTGAGAAATATTGTTAGAAGATATAACGTAACTGGTTCAGTTAATATTAAGCCACGATATGTGAAAAAAAGTAGAATAATCGTGAAAAACAGGCGTGCCAATTATTTACAATTAAGTGCTCTGTGGAGTGACGCTGTTGGAAGGAGAATTTCGAGGTCCACAACTCATAGAGAGGCCCACAAACTGGGATTTAGCACTTGCAAGGTAAGTTTTCTTATAAAAAAAGTGAAGTATAGACCCTAAAGTTGCACAACTTGTTTATAGGCCAAAGAAAAGCTACTATTAACTCCACTGCAAAAGAAAAATCGGCTTAGATGGGCTAAAGAACATAGACAATGGACACCTCAACAATGGTGTGCAATACAATGGAGTGATGAGGCCCGATTCGAAGTTTGTGTTGGTTACAGTCGAAGTATAAATATATATATATATATATATATATATAAATAAATTGCTTTAGAAGTAAATAGTTTCGTCATGTTTAGTTTATAAAAGCATATTTTGGTACAAATCTTGAAGTGGGCCAACTGAACTGGGAAGGGGCTCCTATATATAACTTGAGACGTTGTCATTGTCGTCTAGACCAGTTAGGTGAAAAATAAAGCTTCCGCCTTTAGTTGGGTACTTCGACAAAATTCAAGCAATGCGGACTCTTTATACTTTATTAGTTTCTAGCTTTCAATGGACTTTACCATCTTCATCAGGAGATTAGTATGTGAGATTTTTGCTAAATGTTATTAATGGTTAGTTTGAGGGAAACATTTAGTAGCTTGGTGTAAGCTGGATACATAGTACATCCGTTAAAATCAATATAAAATACACACACTTGTATGTCAGGAATACATCAAAACGTATTAAAAAATATTTGGAACGAAAGTTGAAATTACATCGTGGACCACCTGATGCTGCACAAAATGGTGTCACGCCTATGCAAGTTTGGAAACTCCAAAACTGGGATTTGCTTGCCCCTTCCAGTCTCAACACTAGGCAGCTCAAAAATGCGTGAACAAGATACCCTTAACTTCTTTGTTCTAGTGGCTACTACACTTCAGTATTTAGACTTATCCTTCTCAAGTACCTACAACAGTAATAAATTTAATTCCATCTCTTTTTGATCGACTTTTTCTTGTAGGACTTATCCTTACCATAGCTTGATCTGTACCGTTGCAATTTGATGAATTCGGTTAACGAACAACTTGATATAAATCAAGTATCATCATATATATAAATATAACGTCAAAGCAATATGGTAACTAGGATCTGGACTAGTAACAGTACTTAAAAAAATTCGGATAAAGCTATCCACGTGGTTTTTGAAATAAATCAGTGTTGACCAGCAACATAAAACTCTTAAAAGCTAATGACCATAAACTGGACATTAAATCACTTTGAGAGCGCATCAGTTGGTTCGGCCGAGTCCGTTAACCGTTAGAATGAAGCTGGTGGTATCTAGCGCTCTCGTGTAACTACTTTCGATTTCGGCTCAGGTCATCAGGTGATAGTGGACGTCACATTCCATAGTTGCATCTGATTCCAGATCAGTGATCGAAAAGGCATTTTACAAAATGGTATCTTATAGTGCTTTCTGTAGATGAAGTGATTCATGCACAGTCAATCCTCCTACCACAAAGGACTCGAGAATTGTGGTGGGAGAATATGAATATAATTAGTTGTAGCAGTATTAGTAGTAGATGTTTATTTACTCCATAATATAACAACATAATAACAATATAGAATGGGTAAATACATATGTATTAATCAACAGAAGGACAATGCCTGTACACGCTGAAACGTGTGACATTCCAAGAAAGTTAAATGAAATGTATACCAGAAATGTGTATATTTATGTACGAGTAGATGATAGCATTTGGATAATATGTTGTATTTGACAAAAAGGTATTATTGCTACATAATTGAATTTGTGGGTATATCTGATCAAGTTTACAACTTTTCAAAAATGAGCAACGATTAACCCATTTTTCATTTTATGTGTTCGAAATTTCCAAAAAAGTAGATACGTCATTTTGTGAAATTGAAGAGTCGTAATCAGTTCCGCTTCGGCTGTCTTACAAGAAAGACGTACCTGTATCGGAGCGATCATATAATATAGTTAGCGAGGGTTACCGGGTTCTATATAGATTAATTAAATACATTTCCTAAATATGCCTCCACCTCCTACAGGGGTGGGAGGCCCCAGTGGTAGTGACACTAATGTGAACATTGCTGTGTATGATTTAACATTTAGTGAAGATTCTCCTCAGTGTGAAATAAATTCCAGCATCAACTCGAGCAAATACAACGCTGCGATAACAGAGGACCGGCATTCCATCTCAGAAAAAAAACAACAACAACAACCACGACTGTTTGAGATTGAAAACGCTAAGTATTACTCAAATAATAATATTTATGTGTTTATTGAGAAGACCAACAGCCAAAATATTGGCAGACTACATCCGCTTCACGTAGGACATATACTCCACAAAAACCTTAAATTGAATGATAAAATAACGACTATTAGCCGCGTCGGCTTAAATCGTATAAAAGTAGGTCTCAAAAATTTGAACGATGCTAATCACTTAGTTTGTAACACTGAACTCGCAGCAGAGAATCTAAAAGCATACATCCCAAATAATTTATTAATAAGAAAGGGTTTAATCAAGGGTGTTGATACTCAGTTTAGTGAGGAATATTTAAAAGAAAATATAATTTCTGATATAAGCGTACTGGAGGTCAAGCGTCTAAAGAGAAAAATTGTTAGTGATGGCACTCATCAGTTAGTTCCTAGGCAAATGGCAGTTGTCACATTTAATGGCAATATGCTTCCCAACGAACTTTATATAAACAGCGTGCTATTTCAAGTTGAGCCATTTGTACAAAGGGTAATACAATGCTATAAATGCTTGCGTTTTGGACATGTTTCTGGACAGTGTCGCAGTACTCACTCCAGGTGTATTATATGTGGCCAAGTCAAAGAGGATGAACATACATGTAATGAAACCAATACTTACTGTCTTTTCTGTAAAAACTCTTCGCACAGATCCACATCAAAAGATTGTCCTTCGTTTCAGAAGCAACAAAAAATTAAAAAGACCATGGCCACATCAAATCTACCCTTCACAGAAGCCAAAGAATTTATAGAACACTCTTATTCAAACCATGTTTCAACCTCCAATAGATTCCAAGTATTGGAAAATATCAACGAAGTAACCTTCCCACATCTCCCTAGCCGCCCTCAAACAATTTCTCCTAGCAGGCAACATGTTCATCAGATGACAAATACTGGACCTTCCTCTACAGCATTTAGTGCAAATAAAAAACGTAAAGCTCAATCACCCCCCATAAATTTTCCGACAGAGAAACATTTTTTTAGTGCAGGACCTCCTAATCCAGTAACTTCAAGTAGGATCTATCAGTCGAATATTTCAGAAAAAAACGAAATGGTTGACATAGTTTCAAAAATTTTTTTTGAACTTGTAAACAAATCCGAAAATTTAGGTGATCTTAAAAAAATCAGTAATAATACATTGAAAAACGAAATACATTGCATAATAGATAAGTTAATAAATTCCACTTAGCGTCTTCAATAATACCGATAATGTGCTAAAGGTGATGCAGTGGAATGCACGTTCCGCTGTGTCCAATCGAAACAGTTTGAATATGTTCCTTTCAAAAAATGATATTGACGTAGCCCTAGTAAGCGAAACTTGGTTCAAGCCAAACGATACTATCAGATATCATGGCTACAATATTGTAAGGAGGGACAGAATTGATGGCAAAGCTGGTGTAGCCATTTTTGTGAAAAAAGGTATAAAATTTTGTGAAATATCATTTTCAAATAATTTTAATGATGATATACTTGTATGCGGGATAAATCTTATTAACCAAACATTTGATTTAACTTTGTTATCTATATACAGGCCCCCGAACATCAATTCAACAGCTGGTGATTGGGACACAATCTTCTCTAATACCAGCATATCTTCTATTATTGGTGGAGACTTTAATGCACACTCTCATCTCTGGGGATCCTCATTTAATAATTCCATAGGTTATCAGTTAATAAATATATGCGAATCAAAGAATTTAGTCGTTATGAACGATGGTTCGCCTACTAGGCTTGTAGCTCCAAATCAGCAAGTAACTGCTCCAGATGTTACAATCTGCTCCCGAGATATTGCACAAATAAGTCATTGGCAACTTACTTCTGATACATTAGGTTCGGACCATTTTCCTATTCTTATGTTTATTCCTCTATCTTTCCAAGTATATGACACAATCTATCCTAAGTATAAGTGGAATATGAAAAAAGCCAATTGGTGTTTGTATCATGACTTATTGGAAGATATTTTCGATTCTACTCCAGAATTTTACTCCACTCAAAGTAAATACGATTATCTCATTGAAAAGATCAATGATGTTAGCGAGATCTCCATCCCTATACTAAGGCCATTTAAAGCTAAGAAACGGCCACCCCCTCCTTGGTGGGATGAACAGTGTATAAGTGCCATAGCACAAAGGACCTCAGCTTTAGCAACGTACAAACAGGACAGTTCATTAGCCAACTTCGTCCACTGCAAGAAGGTATTTGCTGAAACAAAGAAACTCTTCAAACAAAAATCAAAAAATAGCTGGAAAGCATGGATATCTAAGTTGAATAAAAATACGTCATCAACCGATCTCTGGAAACAGGCTAAAATCATCAGAAGGATACCCATGGGAAAGAAAGCATCAACTAATTCTGATTGGGCAGACGACTTCCATAGAAAATGCTCTCCGTCCTTCGTGGCTGCAGAAGTCGAACCTCCCCCACGTTTACATCAAGACAACTTTTTCAGCAGACCCTTCAACATGACGGAACTAAATCTTGCAGTTAAAAATACCAGAAACACATCACCTGGCTGCGATGATATCACATATCCAATGCTCGTGAACCTCCCATCTAATGCAAAACTATTCCTTCTGGATATATTTAACAACATTTGGCTGAATGCAGACACAATTAGCCAATGGAAAAACATCGTTATAGTTCCAATTTTGAAGCCAAACATGGATCCCAATTGCGCTGACTCATATCGCCCGATATCTCTTTTATCCTGCGTCATGAAGACTTTTGAAAGATTGATCAAAAATCGCCTGGAATGGTGGTTTAGATCTCATCCACTTCCTAACAACCAATATGCCTTCAAGAAAGGAGTTGGAACAGCAGACGCTATTACGAATATTGTCACCGACATTCAGATGTGTTTCACGCGAAACAACTACTTAGCAGGCATCTTCATAGACATTACAGGTGCATATGACAACATCAATTTAAACATACTTCGAAACAAACTGGAAAAATTTGGCATCCCACCTCACTTTAGTTTTACTGTAACAAACCTATACCGTGATAGGAATATTTTTCTACGCAATGACAGTGGCGGAAAGATTGGACCACGACTAGTACAGGAAGGTATCCCACAGGGCGCAGTTTTAAGCCCAATTTTATTCAATATCTTTTCGGCAGACTTACATGATGTGCAAACCCCATGTCAGCTGGTCCAGTATGCAGACGATATTTGTGTATATATAGAGAACCGTCAACTTAATCAATGTGTATCTACGCTAAATTCTTCAATGGAACACTACAAACAGTGGCTAATGGAACATGGTTTCGACATATCGTTGAAAAAATCATCCTTTTGCGTTTTCTCACGACACAATGTATCATTACAGAGGAACATACTACTGGGAGGGTTATCCTTCAAAGTTGAAACTTCTGTCAAATATCTCGGCGTAATCCTTGACAAAAAGCTCACATGGAAGCCGTATATCGAACAAGTAGTCAGTAGATGTGAGAAAGCCTTCAATTTTTTCCAGATGATCTGCAAGGTATGGTGGGGCTCCGATCAAAAGATCGCAATATTATTCTTCAGATCATATGTTAGATCTATCCTTGATTATGGCAGCATATTCTATGGCTCTGCCAGTAAAAATCTCCTTCATGTGCTAGATATAACTCAGAATAAATTTCTCAGGAAATGTCTTGGAGCAATGCAATCGTCACCAGTCGGACCTTTGCGAGCTGAAGCACAGGAGCCTCCTTTACATCTTCGAAGGCAAATGTTATCTAGCAGATTTCTACTTAAGGTACAACACGCGGACAGCCACTTACTCAGCAAAATTCATCGTCTAAACACCATGGACTTGACATGCAAATATTGGACCAAAAGAAACTCTCCGCCTCTATGCAGTGCCATACAATATGCCAACAGAATACAACTAACCTCTCATAGCCAACGATTGATCCAAGATATAAGTTACTTTCATTTACTATCAGGGTTTGATGTTAGAGTACCAGCTTACAAGCAACAACCACACCACATTCAGAACCTACTTCGAGAAGTGCAGAGTAAATTAGCAGGTGATGTATTCATTTACACCGATGCATCGAAGTCGGAGTCAGGAACGGGATGCGCTCATTATATTCCTTCAATAGATATTTTTTCCATGTTTAAACTACCAAATGAATTCACGATTTTTTCTGCAGAAGCTATTGCTATATTCCAGGCCCTACAGTTTGTAGAGGACCACAATCTTGGTAACACGTCTATATTCTCGGACTCCCTCTCTGTTGTCAGTAGTTTAAAAAACGGCAGTCCTTTCGATATGCAAAATATACACTTATTCAACATAAGATGGAAAATAAGTCAGCTAAAACAACGAGGCCTCAGGATTACACTAGTTTGGGTGAAGGCCCACTCTGGGATAATACACAACGAAAAAGCTGACGATCTAGCAAAGATGAGTATAACATCTGGAACTAAGCTGGACATACCCTTAAGCATGCAAGACAATCGAGTGATACTTAAAGGTAATTTGCTCAAGCGATGGCGCAGTGAATGGATAGAATACTGTTTTACTAATCCTACAAGATACAACCTCATACACCCTAGCCTGCCACGAGGATACTGGCACGAAAATTTCAAAATACCCAGAAAATATATTTCTTGCATCACCCGTGCGAAAATAGGACATGGTGTTTTTCCATCACACCTTGCAAGATTAAATTTGGTCCCATCTGCACTGTGCGATGTTTGTGAAGTTTATGGTGACTTGGATCACTGTTTCTTTGGTTGCGCTAAATTCCTGGATCACTGCAATGCACTCTACTCCGATTTGGTGAAATCTGGCATATCTGCCCCCCTAAATACATCTCATGTATTTTCGCTAGGTAGATCTGATGTGATCATTCTCGTTGTTAAATTTATCAGAAATTCTGGCATCAAAATATAACAATCGTATTTTAGTTATCCTCTGTTTTTTGTACCTTTATGTATAAATATATCCTTCATATCCGTGGCCTAATTGTTGTATGTGAAAAATGAAAAATGCCCTGACGGGTCCCTGGGCGAGAAGAACGTGTGTCCCTGTCTGACCCATCCTCTCTCCTCCCCCTTAGAGTTGCATAGGTTTAATATGTAGTTATGGTATCCTTTAGACACTAATGTCATCTGAAAATTTGTATGTAATGCTTAACCCCCGCCCCCTCCTGATAACACTTTCTTAGTTCTTCTATATTTACTTTTTTGTTTTTCATCCAGAGTGGAGAGTGTGCATTAGAAGAAATTTAATAATCATTTTCTCCATACTGTTTGTTAAGTACTTGCTCCTTCGCCCAAATACGACTGTGCCACCAAAATGTCTTTCCTGCAATACCCTGATAGCTGAGGGGATCTGCTTGCTACGTCATTGCCATTTTACACGTCTTAAATTATATATGTCTGTATGATATAATAGATAAATACTTGATTCTGGCTAATGGGGCAATGTCCTAGTGCCAAAAAAAAAAAAAAAAAAAAAAAAAGAGTCGTAATTCATAGAATAAAGACTTAGTTACGTCCGCGTTATATTAAAGTGATGAAAAATAAAAACACATGAAATTTAAAAAAATGTTTTATTTCAAGACAAAACGTTTACAAAAAGAACAACAGTGAATATTATTGCGAAATAAATATCCGCTGCATCTAAAACTATTTAACTCCCTATAAAAGTAAATATGGCAGCACAAACAAAAGATTCACTCAGATATAATAATATCTGTTAAACGTTGTCAAAAGACTAGTTTCAAACGGTTTCAAATTTGATTATGCTAGAACTCATTATTCTGCCAAAATATGTGTACCTACGTTTAAGTTGACAGTGACAGCATTATACAAAAGAGGATGATTAGAATGTGAAAAACAAGTTTTTCCGGATTTCACAATCTTTGAAACCTTCAAATAAACTCTTGACTACGTCTTAAATTTATCAAAAAAGTTTTTTCTGAACTTTGTCTCTTCTAAGAACATTTTT